>APFE030902686.1:133075-146352 GCA_000404065.3 Pinus taeda | reverse complement strand
TTTGCTTGGATTTGTCATATTTTGACTCCAGCTCTGCCAATGTTTCCTTGGCCTTCTTTATCTCATCTGCCTGGAGCTCCATTTGTTTGACAGCCTTGGTTATGTCCTCTATGGACTGGCTGTCCTGCTGACCTGTTGTTGTTGGAGCTGTTGATGTTGTTGCTGCTGTTGTTGAAGTTGGTGGAGGAGCTTGGGGCGTATTTTCTCCCTGTTTTTCTTGTAATGCTCCCTCCAATTGTTTTTCCAACTCCCTGATCCTCTGATCCTGCTGTAGCAGGAGGTCTAACTGATCCTCCTTCTTTTTCTGTTCCAGAAGTTCTGCCGTCTGGGGATGTTCAGTTGGTGGCAGCTTTAACCTCTTCTTCAATGCCTTGAGGTCATCATCCTTTTTCTTCAACAGTGCTTTGACCCCTGTTGGGTCATTAGGATCATACCCCGTGTCAACAATGATGTCCTCAAGGGTTTTTATTCTGGTGTCCTTGGCCTTGGAGGACAGTCTTTCCACATTTAGCTGAGTATCGGTGTTTTTTAGTGCTTCCTTCAGCTCATAGGCCAATGTGGCCTTCTCTACAAGGGTGGCATACACCATTTCTCCAGCCTGTTTGTGGAGTTCAATTTGGTCCATTGGATGTATGTTGCTGGCCAGGACCTCCACCCTTGTCTTAGTATAATCTGCAGCACTTTTAGGCTGCGGCACCTTGGGTTGGAAATGGCTAAATATCATCTTTTCTTGCTTGATGTCATATACTGACATCAGCCTTTCCTGCATGGTAGGTGTAGCGTCTATAAACTGCTTGTACACCTCCTGCCTCAATAGCTCATTCTGAGCCTTGAGTTCTATAAAAGAAGCCTTGGTGCTTTTGGTCTTCTTCCTCTGTTGGGATTGTGAGGCCACCTCCAAACTGACCTGTAAATTCTGCTCCTGCTGGAAGGAGCTTGTTCCTGTTTGTTGGCTGTTTTCTTTGTCCTTTTCAAAGTCTAAGACATCATCAGTGATGTCTTCTATTTCTGGGGAGTCTGCCCTTTGTCTTTTTGCCTCCGGCTGGTCTGAAGGACCACTGAGAGGAGTGGAGTCTTCCCTGTGCCTTTTAGTTCCCCTTTCTCCATGTGCCGGAGTCTGTAGTACTGGGGCACTGGACTGCTGCGTTTGTGGGGGTGGAGTTTGGAGAGCAGAGGTCTTAGGCAGCCCATTTTGTGGCTTTTCCACCTGTTCTTGCTGCTGGCCTGATTGCTGATCTGTTTCCATTTTGGCCTCTTGTTCTGTTTTCTGCTGGGCCTCCTGCTCTATTTCCTTTTCCTGCTCCTTCTGTGTTTCTTTCTGTTTCTGCTGTTCTGCCTTTTGTTGAGCCTGTTGCCTATCCTCTGCCCCTATTATACTTTTACCTTTGTCCATGGCTGATTTAGAAGTTGAAGGTGCTTGAAGTAGAAGGGTTTTTGCTGAGGTCCCTTGTCCTACTGTGTAAGGCGAAAATAAGGGTACCTGCTGCACATAATCAAGGTCAATAGTCTTTTCAAGCTCCTTTACATTCCTAAGCATTTTCTCCTCCTCAGTCAAACTCTCAGCTAGAGTATCTGGTTGCCATTCTAGCAGATTGGCATATTGTTCTATATGAGGGTATTGGCAATGCTTGATACCATGGAGTCTATATTTGGTTCTCCTGGTTGAGATGACTCCCTGAGGGTCATAAGGGACCCACCGAAAACTATAGGAGAGCTTGTATTTGTTTTTCAGGATCAGGTCTGCCTCCTCCCACCCTTCCTTCCTATTCATAATGAAGGGGCCCATTTCACTCTTGAAGCTGAGGTGAGCCTTTTTCTTGGCATCATGGAAGTGGGTGAGGGCTGATTGAACCAATTGTCTATAGTATTCTAGTGCAAATACCCTCATTGGCACATATTTTGGGAGCCTATATGGGCATACTTCGCATCCATAAATCCTGAAGACTGTATGGTGCTCATATAGGTACCAGTCACCTATCTTGTTGTTCTTAGAGAGCTGCAGAGCTTTCTTGATCTCACTGGACACTCTGGGAGGTGGGGTCTTCATTATTATGCAGCAGAGTGGGTAGACAAATTGGTCAACAAATTCACAAAAGGTGTATGGTGAAATTGTCACATTGTGGTAGACTGAGGTCCAGAAGATAACAGATCTTCTCTCTCCCGTTTGATCCAACCTTCTGATATAGCATGGGAAGGTTTCTGAATGATAGTACATAAACATGTGGTAAAGGTAGCCTGAGTACCTGAAGACCCCCTGTCTATCCAATCTGGTCAGCTGAGCATGGATCTTGTTTGCAATGAATTTGGCAAAGTTGTATTTTTTGGTAGGGGGTTTATGTGGGCTGTATACAGAAAGCATTGCCAGCATGCCTTTGTCCACATGTTCACTGTTCTGATACCCCAATACATAGGCTATCATGTCCAATAATAGCCTGCCCACCTCACTGAATTGATCATAGTGATAAGGAGGGGGTTCTGAGGTCTGACTTTCAGGCCTCATGAAGTCTCTGCTGATTCTTTGTAGCTCTTCACTGGTCAGGTTGTTACCAGCGTCCATTAATTGGTCCATGGAGAATGGGATCAGCAATTCTGTCTGATCAAAGTGTAGCATTTTGTTAATGGTCTCAGCATTGATATGGAAAAGGATCCTTCCTGATGCAGTGCTGATGGCTCTGTGCTCTGCATCATAATGATCAGCGCAGAGGTGAATGATTTCAGGGAATACATTCACAGCTGGGAGACAATAGTAGGGCAGGTTTGACTCCCAGACTCCATGTGTGCTATGTCCATTCTTGTGGTCTTCCCTTAATCTACTGAAGGTCTGCAAAAAATCCCTGCTCCCTTCAAAATCTCCAATGAGAATGTCTTTATCAACTAGTGTCTGGGCTTCCAGCTGTTTGCTTGTCTGACTCTGTGAGGCCACACTGATGGATGAAGTTGCAGGGGAAGCCATGGTAGGAGCTGGTTTGTTATGCAATCAAGTGTTTCTGGCCTTACCTCAACTGTTGATACAGAGGGTTCTTCCTTTGCAGAGGGAATTAGCAAGTTGAATTATATGTTCTTTTGTGAAATTCACAAGATGTGAATGGTCGATGGGATTTCTACAGGGTTTACTCAGGTTTGCCTGTTTGTAGCATCAATTGGACTGTACACAGCAAACGGGAACAATGCCGTGCACCTGGGGAAGGTTTTTTGGGGTTTTAGCCCGCGAAACGAGCACAGTCTCGCTGAGGTGTGGTTTCAAGGTACTGTGGGTTACTTGACAGGCTCAGTGTGAAGGGAAACAGCAGAATTTGGGGGTCTTAATGGTGTTATTAGGAAGTTTTACAGAGAATTGAGAAAACAATGGCGAAATGGGGAAACTTGCTAAATACCTGGATAAACCGGCTTGGGTTCTTGCCAGCTGAGCTGTGGACGATTTGCACTGTATTTCTGAGCTTTTGAACGGTTGGATTCTTCAAATTGGCAGCCGGGGTCAGATTTCGCACCAGCTGGTCGTTCAACGGCTCTCTTTCTTAATCACGTGAAAATGACATAAAACGGCATATTTGGCCGGTTATAACGTTAATTTTGGTAAAATAACGCGATTGGCGCTTTTCTCCTGGTGACGTCAGCATGACGTCATGGTGGGCCCGCCGTACAGTGATGACGTAGCGCTGACGTGCTGGCCAGGGTGGCGGGACACGGTGGCAGGACGATGCAGTGGCAATACAGCGTGGAGGTTGACGGGGCGCGGGAGCGGGCGGTCATGAAGTGACGTCAGAGTGACGTGGTGGTGGCAGGTGGTAAGCGGAAGGGTGGTAAGCGGGTTCCCCGCACCGCTTTTGGAGCCACGGTGGTATCGGGGAAGGGGCTCCGAACAGCTTCCGCGCCCGCCACGCGTCCCTGTACGGGCCGAAAACCACTCTCCCCGGACGTTATCGATCGGTTACTTCGGGTCATGACATCGACCGCCCACCTTTGGATCTCGGCCAGCGGAGATCGGACGGCTGGCGGGTCCTCCGACTGGTCGTGCAAGTTTGGAAGGGGCCCGCCAAGCGATTAAAATATTCAATTTAATAATGCGCCGGGGACTTTAGGTTTAAGGGTTTTTTGCGGGTTTTTTTCAAGTTTTGGGCGAAAAACATTCATAGAGTACAAACTATATAAAAGGGGTAAACTGGGTTTTATCAAATATAAAGGGCAAATGACTCCCGACCTTGGGATAAAGCGCGGGGAGGGTAATTTTTCACTGTTTTCCGCCCTTTGGTGATTTTCTGGGTTTTTCAAAGGTTTATCAAGGTTTTTTGAGGGTTTTTTAGAAAAAATGGCATTTGGGGAATGGAGAGTGGTCTGAGGTGGTGCAAAGGGTGAGTTTTGGGTTCTTGACCTTGACCAGGTGTCAATTCAAGTCCCAGGGAGAAAATGGTATGGCTATAGTGCCAGGGAGGGGATATTTAAACATTGTGGGGTTTATACACCATGGTGTTTATAACAATAGGGATAGTGGGGTATAGGGAGCTAGAATAGTAGAGTTAGCTGTTAGCATGGAGAAATACATGAGTAGGAGCTAGATCAACCAGGTTTTGTTTGCAAACGGCCTGAACTTAGGAGTAGTTCAAAATGAAAAGATTTTTGCACAAGAAATGTGGCTTCTTCAAGGGTATAAGAATGTAAAACATATGATTTCTCACACTCTGTGCAACTTTGGGGAAGGGGAGTTAGTAATGACTGTTTTACAAATGAGAACCAGGGGAGTTAGTCATGTTTCATAGTGCTGCTCTTCCTGTATACATTTTAGCAACTTTGATTTTGAAAGAGACACCATTTCTGCAACTCCATCTACCTACCCAACTAGCTTCCCTAGCATTTTTTCTTGGAGGGTGCTCTTGGACTTGCCAACCCTTTGAATGCCTTTTCTTTTCATTGGCTTTTGCTTGGATCTGCTATCTAACACTACCCTTACTTCTTCCAAGGCCCCAGATTAAACAGTTGGGGACCTTTGTTTCTCTACCTAGCTATTTGGTCTGCCAAGATTAAACAGTTTGGACAGATATCATTCTCTATACTACAACATAGAAATTGAAAACATGGCATGATCCAGATTAGACTGTTGGACCATCCATTCAAAATTGAATTCTTATGAAAACTGATATAGACACTGCCTTCTTAGGAAAATATGAGATCTTTGCATTTGCCAAAGCAGAGCATATTTGGACCTCTGACATCTAATCATGAAAAATGAAACTATTGGTATAGGTATCCAACACTATCAAAGAAAAATACCTCTAGTGTATGGGTGATCTAAATCCTCAAAAAAAGCTAGATCTACTGTTTCAAATGGCCTTCCAAAGAACTTATTACTTAATGATATCTCATCCCCGCAAGCAGAGTTGTCTAGAGAAAGGTGGGGTAGAGGACCAACTACTTCCCACAGCGAGTCCTATAGGTTTTTTTCCTAATATTGGTCACTATGGTTACCTTCATCCCACTGGGGTGGTTGAGTCTTGAGCTTCTTGTTAGTCAGCCACCGCAAGGAATTCCCTACCATCGGTTAGGTAGCCCTAAGGAGAACTGATCACATGATGACCTAGCCTAACCCCCTCTAAATGGGTTTCTGATGCACTCCAGCTTTGACTGTGGGATGGTGAAGGATATTAAGCTCCCTAATATGTCAACTTCTATGTCTCAATTAAAAGTGACCAATGGATGTTATTGGAAGCCTATCCCATTGACCCTACACCTACACTACAAATATCGTTTGGCCCTGATGCTCAAGTGGGCTTAATCTATGTGTGTTGATTTATTAACATGTAGTTTTTAAAGTCTTGACTTGGCGTTGTTAACCAAGCTCACATTCGCTTAAGATGTGAGTGTGTGAAAATGATGTGTCAGGTGGATGAGTTAATTAAGCATGTTTCATGATGTCATATGTTGCTGGAAGTAAAATGTTGAAATATTATAAATAAATCTGAAAATGACCGAAAAAATAAACAATCAATCAAGCACACAAAACCCCACCCACACGGGCTACTAAGAAGCTAAACAAGAGAAGGCAAACAAGCTACTCAAATACACATAAAGAGGCCAAAAATATCTGATATCAAGGGACTAGGATCTAAAGGCCTTAAGCTACTGAAGATGGTGCAAACAAACAACAAAAATCAGAGGTGAAAAATGTTGCAAAGGATAGGTATGAAGTTCTAAGACTTGGGATTCTCAAGGGGATCCTAAGGGGGAAAAGGAAAACCCAAACTCTAAAGGGAGAAAAAGTAAAATAAACATATCCAATGGATCTAAAAAGTAATGGGTCAGATCTAAAAAGCAGAGGTGGAAAATGTTGAAAACCCTAGACTCCTCACTCAACAAATCTCTTCCTAACAATGTGGAGGTGTACTCTTAACCCTATGGGGTTATTTCCTTCCTCAAAGAGACAAATCAAGTGGATCCAAGCCTAAGGGAGACTAATAAATAGAGATGAATAACCCAAACTAGTCTATAGACAACACTCTCAGCAAATCTGTAAAACAATTGAAAATTTTCCAGAAAAGGTACAAAATGAAGGTACTTACTTGTTTATGAGGAAAACGCGGTTTTCTAGCCAAAAAGTGCACTCTACAACTCACTTACATGGCTAAAAAGTGCGCTCTGTTCTCGGGAGCCTCGGTCGGCAGATATTACACAAATTTTATCATCTCCTGCTCGGTTGGTACATGTGACCTGCAAAAAAGACCAGAAACCGAACAAAATCTGAAAATTTGACAAATTTGGGTTTAATACTATAAATAGAAATTAAGAGCTTAAAAATAGCTGAAGCAAAACCTAAAATTTATGAAAATTTAATCACCCAAGAACTCTTGTTATTAAACCAATGGAGTCGCCATTTGTTAGTGTGAAAAATCCTAGAAGGTGTACCAAAAATACTTCACTTAAGTCACTCGGTGACAAATGACCCTAACAACAAGTTTATGGTTGTTGTCGTTCTAGAGCTATAACACAAATAGAAAACCTACAGTAAAAGAAGACAAGATCCAAAATAGAAAGTAGCAATATAAAGTATCCAATATAATAACCCAATTGGAAAGACTATTTTAAATGAATAAATCTTTTATTGATAACACCTGGTGAAGGAGATCTATAGATTGGTCTACAAGTCCCCCTCCGTGGGATGGGTCCTTTGATATCATTGATGCTTCAGAAACAATTTCCCTCTCTCAATGTGTGAAAAACCTCAACAAAAGTGGAGAACTCAAACAGGAGCTCAAGAAAAATGACGATAATGTTGACGATGATAATGATCATAAAAAAGAATGAATGAAAAACCCTCCTTATATAGAAAAGTATGGAGTTAATCTCAAAAATGGAGAATAATAAAATATTATTGACCAAATTCACATCTAATTACTTAGAATACTTGATTATTATTTTTTTTGTAAGCTACGGCGAGACCATTTCTATTATATACAGCTAAACATAAAATATGTACATTCAGCGGTGACCTCAACCCGCCCCAAACGGAAACCGGGTCTGTTGGTCACCGAAAGTCTGAGAATGTCAACTTTTATCATATGCAGATTCAGAGACCTGCTCAAACCATACCTTTGTCCTAGCATCAAACTAGTTCTATAATCCTATCAATTATTATAATTTCAAAATCCTATCCACAAAACTAAATCTCGGAGGCCTAGCAAAAATTCATTTGAAAACAGAACAAAACATATCAGTCTACCATGAGTTCCGCTTTGATCTCCTCCTCTCGCTGCGCATTGGTTATCTTTTTCATCATCTTTTGGATTTCCTCTAGTCTGCTATCCTGCATCAGGAGCGTAACCTGGAGATTTTTCATTTCCTTTTTCAAATTCGGGATTCCTTGGGCAACCTCCATCATCTCTTCGGCGACTTGTTCCATGGCTTTTGCCAATAGGCGCTTCAAAACCCAATAGATGTGCAAGGCCTGTTTATACAGCGTTAAACGCCCCCTTGTATTCCTTGGGTCCGGTAGCAGTATGTTCCATTCTTCCATTTTTGGGTCTGAGGGCTCCTGCAAAACACTATTTTCCAGCTCCTCAATAATCTGTCTTATCTCCGCATTGGTCCCTTCCCTATACAATTGTTCTGCATCCTGAGCATTCTGCTCCATGGTTCTATGCCCTCTTTTCTGTCTGTTAAGTGGCGTCCTCTCAGTTTCATTGCTATCAGCTTGCCTCATTCGCCCCCAACCCCTGCACCTTCTGCCCTTACCGCGTCTATATGGTCTTCCTCTGGTGTTACCACAACTTCCTTGGCCCATCTTGAAAGTTCCCTTCATCCCACTATCGTCCATACTGGTTTCCATTTCTCCTTCCCCATGATTTCTTCCTTTTTCCATCTTCTCCTGCTCCATCCGCTTGTTCCTAACCTCTCCTCCTTGGGCGACCGATGATTTTTGTTCTCTTTCTTGCTTACACCCTCCTCAGCCCTCTACTTGGCAGTCTTTCTCACATTCCAATCTTCCTCATTGTCCTTCCCCTGGCCTATCCCTCTGCCCTCCTCACCGGTGCTTTCTCCTTCCTTCCTTCCTCCCTCCGCCATGACCTAGAATACTTGCTTATTTTTATTAGAGAGGGAAAAAATATTTAAAATGGTTAAATACCTTTATTTAGAAATAATTAACAAATAAAATGATTTATTAATTATTTCGCGGCAAAAAAGAAAGGTGTGAAATCAAAATAATCATTAAATAGTGATTTAATAATTATTCTAATAACATAAATAAGGAAATTCAAATAAATAATGATTTATTTAAATATTCCTAAGGGATTTAGTCAAATGTGACAAGGAATAATTATTAATTAATAATTTAATAATAATTCTTAGTGAATATTAAATAAATAATGATTTATCTAATTATTCTCATCGGGTTTTTTTTATTTAAATCAAAAAATAATTTAATAATAATGGTTTACTAAATTATTTTCCACAATGAAAGCGATTTTACTATGGTAAAATTAAATCTACATGGTGTATTTCGATCCACCTAATTATAAATGGCTAGGTGATCATTTTTTGGTGATAACACACATCTATAAAAAGACCGCTCTGATACCAAAATTGATCTAGGATATTACTTCATTGATGTTTTCATAATTGCATGAAAGAGTATGTAAAATACATATGGGCAAACACTTAAAGAAGACACAAAAGAGTTTGGTAATGGAGCGTGTCTAGTGTGGACTACGCCTATGGGCCCTACTTCAATAATGGGGAGGTCTCTTCATTCATCTCAACAAAAATGAAAAGGAGTACATGGAAAAATACATCATTATACCTCTAATCCTAAGAGTACATGGAAAAATACATCATTATACCTCTAATCCTAAGAGTGGCCTGAAAATGGGTTGGTCATATCTAGAAACAAACAGATTGCACCAATGAAATCCTCTTGAAATTCTGAGTAATTTGAGTATAAACTTGACATTCTACCATCTACAACTTTGGCCCCTCAAATAATCTTTTAGATTCCACGCAAATTTTGCATCAAAATATTCTTAGAATATTCTAGGGAATATTACTTTGGAATAACCCTTTTTCGAAATTCACACCTTCCTGGTTCTCGTATTATGTCATGATTCTAGTGGTCTCTGTTTTGTGCGTGTTGTTCTGATAGTCTGCTCCCTTGCCGAATGAATTGAGCATTATTTAAATATCATTATGGTCACGAAGTTACCAAGGTGTATGCCTTGGCATATTGGAAAGTGGTTTGTGGTTTGTGGTTTGTGGTTTGTTGGCGGTGACCTAGGGTCAAAACCCATATGTTGTATGGTATATGTATATATATGTTACATTGTTGTAAACCATTTGATGCTTTGAAAAAACCATTCAACACTTTGTCCACATGTTAAATTTCCATCCATCTATGGGTTAGCTTGGCCCTTGTGAGCTGCCAACTGGGTTCCATGTGGCACCATTCAACTGGGCCATGTGGTGCCTACCCATTAGCCTACATGTGTGCCCAGTCACCCATGTTCTGACAACTCATACGCCCAGTCATTGCCACATGTCACCTCCATAGTATGCCATGTCATGCCTATTCATTGGTCGTACTTCCACCCAGGCTGTTGACAGGGCTTCCATGTGGTAGGCTATGGTAGTGCCACGTGGAACCCCAGTGTCCACCTACCAAAAAAAATTATTATTTGACACAAACTTCATATGGGCATAAATTTCGCATACGGAATGAGATTGAGTTTTTGTTTGCATCGTTGGAAAGCTCTTGCCGAGCTCTATGATTTGGTGCAAGCTTCGTTGAGATTTTAAGACTTTGAATTTTTAGCCTTTTGGGATCCTCTTGGATCACCATCACCAAATTAAGATGAGTCGCAGCCCTAAAAAACTTCATGTGATGGATTTAAACATTGCCCAAAAAATTTACAATTGAGACCCAAAAAAAAAATGAGCATCTAGAAGAAACATTGTGGAGTGCCAATTTTAGGCTAATTAAAAATATAAAAAAGGGCCAGATATTGACATGTAATTGAGAAAGATGGGATTCGGTCAACAAAGTAAATTAAAGCACATTTTATGGCTAACTAGAACATTTCATATTCACTTTCAGGGTCTCTTTCCCAAGAAGCATCCCATGGACATGATTCTCAAACCTATTGTAGTTTATGGTTTTTCATGGAATACTAACTAGAACATAAAACCTCGTATGAAATTGGAATATTGAGGACATACCTACAAAGGATCTTATCCAACATTGTTCCAACCTTGCATTCCCATATTCTAATAAAAAAACTCTATGAACATTTAAAACCTCGCAAAATGGTTGGAATGGCTCCAGTACTTCCCAAAACCCTAGATGGCTCTCGAAGCATACGCCTTCAAAAAGAAACAAAATGTTGGTAAATGTGTTAGGGTCAAAAATAATGAATGAAATGACAAGTTCGCAATTTCCCCTCAGGGCTCTACTACAAATATGAAAACACAAGACTCAGTGCTCCATTTATTTTTCCAAATAGGCGAAGCCAAGAATCAATGCTCCAGTCATTTTTCTACAGGGTTTAGTGCTCCATTCGTCTTTTCATGGGATTAAATGCTCAAAAATGGCAGAATGATTATTTAACCTAGTTAAAAATTTTATTAATTGTATATCTGTTATATGTGTGTGTGTGTGTCTATATATATATATATATATATATATATATATATATATATAATATATATATATATATATATATGGCACTTTAGAGAGTTAACATTGTGTTGCTCTTGCAAAGTGGGAATAGCAATGGGATTTGTAACTTTTCATAGTTTTTGGTACATATTAAAAT
Organism: Pinus taeda; assembly: GCA_000404065.3. Taxonomy (NCBI): domain Eukaryota; kingdom Viridiplantae; phylum Streptophyta; class Pinopsida; order Pinales; family Pinaceae; genus Pinus; species Pinus taeda. Next base: position 135,061 of record APFE030902686.1, on the reverse strand, counting down.
GATTCATGGCATTGAAATTTTGAAAGCAAAGGAATATAGCTACGCAAAACTCTAGGTTGACATTAAAAAAAAAAAAATAAATAAATAAATAAATAAATTGATCATGAGAAATGTTGAGTTTGTTATTCATTAATTATTCCTATCTCATACAATTGACAATGAGAAGTTAAATTTGTTAACCATATTCGATAGCCAAAATTCCCCATGATGACAATTTGGCAATTCTATCCCTGAGAGGCAATATTATGGTGATCCTCAAAATTGGCATTGTGAAATTGCAAGCCCTTCAAAACTCAAAAAAAGAGACACAAAATGATAAGCAATTAGCGATGGTATTAGAGATAATAATCAATTTACGAATTGCCAATCATTAAGAAGGATATATCTACTTATTATCTTGCATATAATAGTTACAATGACCCTGTGCACTCTATAAATAACCTTCTTATGAGGATTCAACAAAATCATTCAAAAAAAATATGTCACCAACAAAACCCCTTCAATATTTCATTGTGTTTCCTAGAAAGAGAGCAAGCCCAACCTATACAAGTGTTGGTTCACAAAAGGAAACTGATACAAGGCCAAAATCTACTAACATTGAATAAAAGCATCTTGAGGTTGTAGTGGACATGGATCTAAAATGAATAAATAATTTACAACAAGGACCTAAGTAATAGGTGTGGCAATGGTGATTGATCAATCTATGGTAGTTGTGCTTCTTGATAGTGAAATGTTACATAATTTGTCCCTATAACTTTCATTCCATGAATGTTGTTGATTTTGCTATTTGTTTCTCTGTAAGTGAATATGTTGTGTTGCACTTTCTTATCGTTCTTATAGACTTCTCGATAAGATGAATGATAATATGGTTCCATTTTTTATGATTAGCATCCCTTACTTTTTAAAGAATTTCTCCATTTTCCTCTCCAACATAATAACACATGCCAATGTTTGTGCTTGGCCTTCCATTATGTTTGTTTTTGAAAAAAAAAAAAAAAAAACTTCTTATTATGCTCATAGAAACTCAAATTTGGAATGGAAAAATCCCATTAGTATACTTTCATGTATCCTAGTAAGAGTGCAAGACCAACATAAACAACTTTAAATACACAAATGTTGCTAATGAAGACCCAAAACCTGTGAATATTCTATAAAGCATTTTTACAATGTCATAACATAGAATTTGAAAACTAGAAAGAATTTGTGATAAATGATTTAGGAAATATTTGCATTATGATTTCATTTCATTAGAATAGAGGATTACTACACATTATTGCCATGAAAAAAGTTAAGCTAAATCAATAGTGAAATAATGCATTCATTGGTTAGAGTATTTGTTTGAAAAAATAATTAAAATTTGAGCATGTTAAATGAAATTTAGCAAAGGAGTTTATTATGCAAGATTCAAAGTGTGTGCACAAGTATGATAAAACAGTAGTAGTGTAATGACAACAAATTAACCCAAGCTTGCCTTGATGTGGATGTTGATATGACACAAAATTAGTGAATTAACACAAGATAACAATGTGGAAAAGATTAATAATGGAGTAACTACTTTGCAACTTTTAATGTCATGCCTAATTAACTTTTATACATGAGTTGTTACGCATCACCTTTTTCATTTTAAATGTAATTGAGAACCTTGATTTCATGGAACCAACACAAAACCCTAGGTAATTTTGATCCTTGACATGGTTGACATCGATACAAAAGTGTCGAGAGAATTGAACCCGTGACCTCTCAATAGCAAATTAAGGTGCTTTGAAGATGGGTACTCGACCAATTGAGCTAACCCTCGAGGATAAATACCTACCATGATAAGGACACTAAAAAGTAATAAATAATTTCATCTCCATGACATTTATCTTATAATTTTGTCGAATTATTTGTGTGAGTCATATTTGAGTCTTGAAATAATTCCATACCGACAACACATGCATCTACTATAACCATGCCAAATTTTAGTACACATAAGCACAAACTGAA
>APFE030902686.1:93781-131351 GCA_000404065.3 Pinus taeda | reverse complement strand
AAAAATAAATAAAAATCAATGTCAACCCCATTCACAACCCCCTTTGTGTGGGGTCAATTAATTAACACTTATTGCTAAATATTAAGTGAACTAAGCATGTACCTGACCTCGAGAGCGTCGAGAGAATTGAACCTATGGCCACTCAATAGAAAATTAAGGTGCTTTGATGATTGGTACTAGACCACTTGAGCTAACCCTCACAACTAAATGCATACCATGATAAGGATACTAAAAAATAATAAATAATTTCATCTCCTAGACATTTATGTTTAATTTTTTCAAATTCCCTGTGTGAGTCATATTTGAGTCTCAGAACCCTCCCATATCATCAACTCATGCATCTATTATAACCATGTCAAATTTTCATGCATACAAGCACAAACTAAAAATATTTGGACAAACCAATGTTTAAATTGTAGATGATGGTATAAACCTCAATGAGCTTATATTCGTTTAAAGAATAATATGTTCTCTACTAAAAAAAGAACAATCATGTGAAGGTGGAAGTTCATTTGCACCCTCCCCCCCCCCCAATATTTGGACAAACCAATGTTTAAATTGTAGATGATGGTATAAACCTCAATGAGCTTCTCTTAGTTTAAAGAATAATATATTCTCTACTAAAAAAGGACAATCATGTGAAGGTGGAAGTTCATTTGCGCTCCCCGACCCCCCCACATCACTCTTAATTCCCCAATACCCAATTTATCTACTATAAAATATTTGAAAGCAATATAGTAAGAATCAATCATAGGTACAAACTAAGAAAACAAAATTTTAAGGTAAATCAAAGAGGACAAATCAACTAAAAACATATAAACACATACCTCGTACATTTAAACATTTTGATATGATTAATCTTATTCTTCATCCAAGCCAACTTTTGTATCATCCAATTTAGAATTGATGTTGAAAGGATTGGCCATAGCAACATCATCATCAATGTTGTCATTTCCAATCATATCATCGTCTATATCATCATCGGGACCATTGTCTCCTACATTTGGTTCGACTTCTTCAAGTTCTTCATCTGACAGTACATTGTCAATATCATGTTCATCTAGAACATTCTCTCGATTAACATGTTCTTGATCTTCTTCAACGTCTTATTCTAACACATGAAGTAACTACTCCTCTACATCATCTTGTTCTGCTACATTATACTCTATCGACCTTCACCTTTGATCATATCTATCAACATATGACTAACACTCCTATCTAGAACATATGAATAAAAGACATGTTCGCATTGGCTTGTAAGATCAGGGTGATTTGGTCCTGGCTCAAATGACCTTATATTAACCATGGTAAATTCCTTATCATGTTGAATAACAGTTTTATCACGATCACGTTCATTCATTCGTAACCTGTAATATTTGATGTCGAACAAAGCCAATTTGAAGGATTTAAAGTCACACTCAAGTATGTCATCTAAATACCTATAGTATCAATTTTCAAAGACTTATGGATGTGTGTAACTTCTAGATGAAACATTAATAACTTGGAAGATTTCAATTATCCCACAATCAGAAGTTTTCCTCTTATCATCCAATTTTTTGATGAAAAATTTATGGCCATTGTACCACATAACCTTGTGGTGTTTCAACTACAATATGCCAAACACATAACAAAAGGCACTTCCAATTAATAAACATGTATATAAATTGGAAAGTATCTGGAAAATAATAATAATAATAGTAAAACACACACACATGCATTTGCATTAATAATTTATAAAATAACTTAATAAAATATTGCAGAGTGAAAATGCATGCTTGTCTATTATTCTTTCAAACCATTTACTAAATCAATCTCCCTTTGCGTAAGATTGGTATCTCCTTTATGATGAACTTCTACAACCAATGTAGACAACCCTTCCCATGATAACCTACCATCATGTTGTATACATATTTCAATCCATACCTTCATCCAGTCAAGATTGTTTGTAATTTACATATGTAGTGCATCCCACTCTTGACCAACTTTATCGGAAAATCATAATTCACCAATAAATATTAGTTAAATGTGTCAATATTAATGATGAATGAATGAAAATTAAATAAGTGTTATATAAACAAAAATAAAAAGTTATATGTATTATAAATAATCTTCACAATAAATATTAATTACCTCTTACTTTGCTTATTCTACCTTTCCCTGATAGGTTCTCCTCTTCAAAAAAAATTATGGTGTTCACATCTCAAATGTGATCCACATGCATATTTGTTGCTAATTTAGGAAGATACTAACTAATATATGCGATGGATTGATATACCATATATCCCTCAACCATAGAACCCTCAAGATGTGCTCTTTGTCTATCCAAAGCCTTCAATGATTTCAAGTTCCTCTCCATAACCCACATTTACCTTGTGTGTACAAGTCCACACAATTCAATCTCATCAACTTGGTGTATGTGGTAGTGTTCTTGTGCATTGGAAAATGTCTGAGGTAGATACTTTTTCATTTCACACATTAGCCGAGGAATTTCTCTTCTCCAATATTGTATATCTTCTTTATGGATTTGTTTCAATGACAACCATCTATAAATGATGCATGAAAATAGTATGTTTCAACAAAACATAATGTATTACATTAAAAGTAAAGCATGTGTCATTAAGTTGAACAACAAATTGAAAAAACACTTTACATATAAATTTCTACTTACCTCATGCATTTTCCAAGATCATATATAATTTGTTAGATGTTTGTTGTTGAAGTCATTTGGGAAAGATAGAGGTAGAACATATTATAACAAAAAAATCAATCGTTATTTGTTTAATCCAAAGTAGAAAGAAAAAAAGCCATGAAATTTATATCAATATAGAAATATATATAACAAAAAAAAATTACCTTAATGGAGGTATGCTAATCATGTGTTTTTATCCCACCAAATTCACCTTTCTTTGTTAAGATATTTTTTTATGTTTGAATAAAAACCTATGGGAAATTCAATTCTTTGAATGAACTCTTTTACATCATTATTTGCTTCTCTCATAATAACCATGGAAAGCTATTTCCATCTCCATCGTTATTTGATCAAATCCCACTTTGCATTGCATGATTGGCTTTGCTGAATGTCACTACAAATTTTTACAACTTTTTCATTATCCCTCCTACCATCTATGATTCACCATAAATTTTCTATAAAATTCTTCCTAATACACATTGTATCAAAAAAATGAACTATTCTTAGGTACTCATAGTTGGGAAACCTCATGAATTGAGTGGGATAACTTTTCATTCCTAGTGGAAGCCCATTATTAATACCTTCACAACCTTCATGATGAATCATAGAATAAATCACAACAATACTTATGAAACATAGTAAAATAAATTATATAAAAGTAAAAATTCAAAACACTACATATATGATACATAAACAAATTGCATACCTTGATGATTTTTGTTATATTCCATCTTCCTTATATGAGGTGTCATTCTTCGTGGTTTTAATCCAATCCCTTACTTCTCATTGAAAAGATGGTTTTCATTAGTGTGATACCTATGGTTCTTAGAGAGGAAGTACCTATCCTCATCAAACACCTCATTTCCTAAACTTTTTCGACGATGAGATTTCATCTTAGGACCACAAACTGCACATGCAAATTTACCCTTTGTTTGAAGACTTACAAGAGATGGATTTGTTGAAAAATGTGCAACAAGAAATGTTAAATTTAGAATGTACTAAAAATAAACCTGCTAAAAATAGCATGTCTAAAAATAGCAGTTTGGCTAGTGAGGTCATTGGCCACATTGGTTGAGAGGTGAAACTGCTAAAAATAGAAAGTTCTAAAAATAGCATTTCTAGGTCCCTTCCTATTTATAGCAGTCCCTCATCTATCTATAGGAAGTAAAATTAATTTTAGTCTTACCAGCAGTTTAAAATATTAATTAATTAATCTACATGAGTTAATTAGTTATGGAAAATTAAACTTGAAGTCTTTGTGAGATCATGCAAATATTTTCTCTCTTGATTTAGGAATTTATCCCTTGATTAAAGGAGATAAGGTTCAGTTCTATAATGAGAGAATTAGTTGACTTAGCTTAACTTAGTCAAGTCCAGTTAGATTATTTAATAAGTTGTTAAATTTTTTGTATTCAGTTTGTTAATGCTTGCATTCATGTGACAACTAATAACTGAGTATTTTCTCATGGATAACTGATGCATGGAAGTTTAGATAGAGACCCAGTTGAGATCAATTGAGGGACAGTGTACTATCAGATGCTAGGATATTTCTAGTAAGTATTCCTGGCATGAGGAAGAAATCTATTTTCTTCTATGACTATGTAGGTGGACCTGAGGTGACAACAGGTATGATTAGGCCAATTTTCAGCCTATATAATGAGAGCTAGGTAGTCGATGATTTTCATCTTCTGATTGAAGATCATCAGGATCTTTTGATTACAGAGAGAACATGATAGCTATTGAGCTTATTCTTTTTGTATGTTGTTGAGGATCTCCACTTGATTGATAATACAGAGTTGGGGTTTTATGCTAGTGCTTTTCCCAGTGATATATTCTGTGTTATGTCTGATTATTTCTCTTGATCAGTTATGCATGTTTCTACTTTATGTTACTCATGAATTCGATTATGCTTCTGCTTAATGTTTTATAGAAGTAGAACAAGTATTATGCTTTAGGACATTGCATATATCGGTTTGTTCTACAGGTGAAATTTCTACAGGATTAATGTCAATTATACGAAAGGATTATTTAAAAAACTTGTGTGATGGCTTTGAATAATTCTATGCTACTAATGTGCAATATTGGAACGTTACATACCACAAAAATTTGTTAGTCCTGGGGCATTATGAATTGTTTGTACAAGTATTCCATGGAATTGAAATTGCCTTTGCCTTATTGGTTTGCATATGTCATGCATAGTGATGTCGGCCCATATCTTTAGTAACTCATCGATAAGAAGCTCGATATATACATTCATATCTTTAACATGGTACTTACCTAATATTTTTAAATTACACATAATTAATACAATGATATGTATATATATAGTAAATAAACAACTATAATATATTATGCAACAAACAAGACAAATGAAAATTTACATTCAAAAAATTAATGTAAACAAATACCTAGAACAATCATTGTCAACATTATGTGCTCCCTCTTTATTAACATCCAATGAGTAAGGTTATTGTTGATAACCAAAATTTGCCACACTGAGTAAATAGACATGATCTCTCCAAATGGATTAACACCATCAGCTTCCAATGAAAGCCTAACATTACGAGATTCATCTTTAAAATGCAGTTTTTTTCCTTAATTTCCCTAAATGCATAACCATCTACAGGAATTCAAATAACACCATCTCCACTTCTCTTATGTGCACGGTAATCCATAAATTGTGCTATGCTTTCTCACTTGAACAAATGTTGTAAATGTGGAATTTTGGGAATATGAATAAGAACCTTTTGAGGTACCTTTTTTGTTATTCGATAGGCTCAATATCTATTGCTCTGACATTCTGGGTAAAAAAAAAATTGATGCATGTTTTCCATAACATATAATATGATCATTAGGACATGCATTTATAGCTTGATACTCCATTCCAATTCCTTTCATAATGACATATTTATCTCAGTATGTGCAAGGTAAAATATTTGACGAAGGTAACAGAATTTCACCTAACAATCTAAAACAACAAAAAATCACTATTTGGTGTAAAGAATATTAATCTTAAATATTTCATTCTTATTTTACACATTAATTAACACACAAAAAAAAAAAAAAAAAAAAAAAAAAAAAAAAAAAAAAAAAAAAAAAAAAAAAAAAAAATCAACCTTTATGTATAATATGTGATAAAACATATTACATACCTTAATATATGTGTCATATAAGTGTTTGATAAACCCTTCAAAACCTTTAAGTTCACCAACAATAATGTAGCAAAGAGAAGATTTTCTCTTGATCCTTCATAAAGTGATTCCATTGCCTTTTCTAACAAAGGTTCATCAATAATATTATCATCATTGTCCTTATCTAAATCATTGACTAGTCGAGCGAACAAGTCTTGGATCAATTCATTTGTCCCATCACCTTAAACTATGTTATTATTGCCAGCTTCTTCCATAGGATCATTAATTTAATCTTCAAAATTTTCTCCATGTTCTTGAGCTTGTACAACATCATTTGTAATACTACTTGGGGCATTCAAACATTGGCTAGGGGGGAACCTTGAATTTATAATCATAAACAATCATGTGAAATTAGTCTACATAACAAATATTATAAAAATATAAAATTTTATAAAAACAATTAATATAAACATAATATAATGAATGTATAGCTTACCAAGGGATGATATTCCTCTGGGCCCCCTTCAATTTTCCCATGACTCCTACAACGTCTTTTAGTTGTTTCTTTTAAAACTCTTACGTGACAAAAGCCCCCGCATTGAGTGAAAGGGAAATAACATCTCCCATTATCCCCTTGATTTTTTCCACTACAAATGTTTGTTGACATTCTTCCCCACAAAAAAATACATGATGATTATGTTATAAAATTGAGTGGTGTACCACATCTATTATATTTTGTAATGTGTGTGTGTGTGTGTGTGTGTGTGTGTGTGTGTGTGTGTGTTTCACTCAACAAGAAGACATTATAACATTTTAGAACCATTGTAGTTACAGTGAAAATGTCGCAATATATCTTAAAAGGAACATATTTATAAATTTGTGTACCAGTTCTGACGGTAGTTTACCAAGTCAAAGTTGAATACTCAAAAAGTAACCCATCATTCCATCAATAGCTCAACAAAAGGAAAAAGGGATTTCTGTCAGTATTGTGACTATCGTTGGATATCGTTGTTCTTATGACAATATGGAGAATACCATCGTAATTATGATGATGTGAATATATGTCGTCGAAATATTGATGAATTCAAGCTGATTAGAAAAAAATTAAAATTTTTTGGCATTAATTCTCATAATTTTCAATAGTACATCCAATTTTAGCCATACCATTGTACTATTTTGTCGAAATTTATTACTATATATACTAGTGTATGTTAGAACCAACATAATCTGTAACACTTCCTGTTGCAGATACCACATAGAGATTGATTATTATTGTTGTTTTGGCATACAAACCATGTACAAAATTGTTAATTACAATACCAACAACTATAATAAGTGGTCTTAACCATAGCACCATGTGTCCTAAGAAAGATGAACACACATATTATTAAAAACATTATTTAGATGCCACCTATAGAAAATGTGGTGGGTTTCCATAATGGAGTGAATTCATCCATTAGAGTGAAGAGCACACATTCAAGAAGAGTAATATAGACACAATGAGCTTCGAATAAATTATTTATTAGTTACATGATGGGAGAGAAAGAAAAAGGATTAAATTGATGATTTAGGTGACACTAGCTTTGGAAACTTTTCAATATAACTAGTTGATTGTTGTAATAACCAAATGATCATCCCTTACATCTATTTGTGCGTATTTTATCAAAATGGTCAACGATGTTTTTAAAGGCTTGCATTCATATGTGCATATATGTGTTTTCAACCCTATGTTCCTATGTTTACATGTTTTAAGGATAGAGTACATGTGTGATTAAGGTGAGAGAGCTAATTTAAAAAAATGTTAGTGAGACTAATATTGTAATATGTAATCACACCTATAATAATAAAATACACTGGAAGGTTAGTGAAAATGGAGGTTCTAAGTTGGTGTTGCACTGCACCTGATGGTCTAGGCTAACCTCCATGGCTCGCCTGACTCCATCCTGCCTGCCTCCTACCCGCGAGATCCCTGGCGCTCCATTATTGTGGTCATCCTGCATTCCAAGCAGACCATAACCTCCACTAACTTGCTCCCTGTCAGGTAGTCATGGACCTGGACATCATTGATTATTCCGAGGAACCCAATCCCCACGAGGAAATTTAGACTTGCTAGCACACCGTGTCGGTTTTTGGTTCTTTTGGCTCATCCATGCACCCTTCGTTTGCTCTGAACACTGGACTAGACAGACCTGGGCCATCTGTGACCCACCCACCGCCCTCTGTCAATATTGAAGATGCCTCCGGCTTGGACTGCCCTCTGCTTTCCCGATCTACCTTGAACCTCCTCGGCACCTGCCTACAACCATCCCCTACTTTCAACTCATCGTTGCCCAGCCTACCTCATATCTCTGCCCTTCCCAACAACCCTTCTTTCTCTGGCATCTCTCCACTTGGATCTACTACCCACCCATGCCCTGCACAAGCCAGAAGTGCACCTAATCCTATAGGTCCTTCACCCAACACCCCCATCCGCTCTGGCTACTTCAGCACGCCAGTCCCAAACCCTAAATCTACTCCTTCAATGCCACAAATGGTTAACCAGGGCATCATGGGACTCCTACAGGATTACCTAACAGCTTGCAGGTTGAACAAAGTCAAGAAAGGGAGGTTTCTGAAGATCGCTGACAGGGATATCTACCTCTCCTTAGGGGAAGACCTCTCAATGGGGGAAGTAGATAATACGACTGAGAAGGTCCTAGTAGGACGAGTTCAGGGGCGGAATTGCAGTGTGGAGAGACTATGTCTCTAGACCTTGGAGATTTGGGTCACTTCACTCAAATAAATGCCCACCATTCGGGTGCTCATGCGAGGGTGGTTCGCCCTTAGATTTCACAGGGAAGAGTATACATACTGGATACTCTCAAGGTTTTGGCACATTGAATTAGCTTCGGTACTGCTGAAAAGATGGGATCCTTTATTTGATCCTGAGAGGGAACAGCTAGGAGCTGGGCCGATTTGGGTTCGCTTACCAGGGCTACCTATGCAATATTGGTCTCCAGATGTCTTCAAGCATATCGGAAATGCATTGGGTACCTATTTGGAACATGACCAGTCCTATGAAACAATGGGGAATATGACCATGGCTCGTATTCTGGTACATTTGGATACCAGAGAAGGCCTGGAGGAAAAGATAACCCTACATTGGAGGCACTACTCGCACAAACAAAATCTGGATTATGAAGGTGTTCCATTCAGATGCAAAAGATGTCGTAAGGTTGGACATCTTTACAAAGAATGTCCAATGATCTCGCCATCTACACCTCCTACATCCAAGGGAATGAAGCATCACCAGATAGAAGACCTAATTGTGGATGAGCAGCCCACAGGTCCGGATAGTCCAAAGGAAGTGGATGGGGACACTGTCTAGCCATCCTGTGCTACCCAGATGCCGCCAATTTTCCCACCTATGACTATATCTTGGTCTGTTGCGATGGCTTCTCCATCAATGAGTACATTTTCTCCTCCCTCTTCCTCTACATTGAATGTTAGTCATTTTTTTTTATCTTTGGCATCATCTGCATCTACACCTTGTATGGTCACCTCCCCCATCACATGTGCACTTGATCCCATGTTGTCTATTTTTCCACACCCCCCCCCCAACTGTACTAGCTCAGGGGATCCAAGACATTCCTATTTCCCCTTCTGCTTCGATCTCTCACCCTTATAACCTCTGCTCCTACCACCAGGCTCTCCCTGATCCGCTTGGATTGGGCATCACACCCTCTCAAGTTGAGCATAAACCCTCCCGGGGAAGGCCATCTAATATTTCCAAAGCCATCAAGATTGTTGGGGCAGATGTAGCCTAGGACAGACATAACACCATTGAAAGGGTACTTAGAGCACAGGACACCCTTGGCATTGTTCCCCCATGAAGTGGTTATCCTTCAATTGTAGGGGTTTAGCTAGCCCCTCTAAAAAATTAGCTCTCAAGAGGCTCTTGGGTAGTGAGCCGTGTGATATTATTTTTCTACAAGAAACCCTGGGTAGATCTAAGCTGATTGTTAGGACTCTCCTAACCATCATACTAGGATGTCATTTTCAAGCTCTAGATGCTACTTGGAAATCAGGGGGTATTGCGATTGGGGTAAACCCACAATCCATCAAGGTCACCTATGCATGGGGAGGTTATGAATTCCTGGGTATGGATATATTTTCATCTGAATTGGGCAGAAATCTCTGTATTATGAACATCTACGCCCCCAATCGCAGTAGACTGGACTTTTGGCAGAAGATACTAGAGAACCCCATGATTGACCACTCCATTATACTAGGGAGAGATCTAAACTTCACCATCGGTCATGAAGAATCCTGGGGACACCACTCACATTTGGATCCGCTCTCGGATTAGCTGGGATTACTTATGGAGCAACACAATTTTATTGACATCCCTATGAACAAGAAATTTCCAACATGGCACAACAGAAGGACTGGAGAAGTAGCTCTCAGTAGGAGACTTGACAGGTTTCGCATAGATGAATACCTGATCACTTCCCTCACTAATTATAGACAGTGGGTGGGCACTGGTGGGATCTCAGATCATTCCCCTATCTATCTAGAATTGGAAGGCTCCTCTAAAAAACCCAAGGCTCCCTACAAATTTAAATCGACTTGTTTAAAGGACCCTAAATATCTCAGGTTGGTTACAGAGTTTGGAAAGCTCATCCTCTACCAAATGATCAGAGGAAGGTCAATGGTTTTTGCCACAACCTGGTCAATCTCAAGAGAATATCCATTGATTAGGCCAAGGGGAAAAAGGTCAGGGAGGAGCATACCCTTTGTGACATTGAAAATCATATGACCTCACTAACGGATGATTAGGGCAGAGGGTACACCTCTATCGAAACAAAACTACACCATATGGACTTGGAAGCCTAGAAATCCAAGATCCTGCTGGAACGGGAAGAAACATGGAGACTCAGAAGCAGAGAAATTTAGTTACAAGCTGAGCATGGCAACACTAATCTATTTCATAAATATGACAATGGAAGGAAAGCCGTCAATACTATTTGGCAAATGCCTACTGAATAGGGTCTGATTGCTAAAACCTATAATCAGCTGGCTAGGTTGGGGAACACTCACTTTAAGCAGCTTTTCAAAGCCCCACCAGGCACAACCCTTGATGATATTATTCACATTGCGGGGTTTTATGCAAGATTTATGGAGCTAGACTCAGAGGAGGATCTCATCAAACCTATAACTATGTGGGAACTGGAAGGTACCCTGAAGTGGTTAATGAAGGACAAAAGTATGGGGTTGGACAGTTGGTCCGTGGAATTCTATCTTACTTTCTTTGAAATTATGGGCCCATACCTACTCAATGTGATCGAGGAATGTCGCTCATTAAGCGGAATATATGAAGCTATAAATTCCACCTATATCGCCCTTATACCCAAGACGGACTCCATGTTATCTTTCAGTGATTTTCAGCTTATATCCCTCTGTAACTGCCTATACAAGATTATTTCCAAGATCATTGCCAATCACATCCAGCCGATCCTATCAAACAACATATCCTCTGAACAATTTGCCTTCCTACACAACTGTCAAATTCATGAGGCCATCGGTACAGCATAAGAGGCCCTCCACTCCATTAAACAGAAGAAGCTTAAAGGCGTTATTCTCATAATTGACCTCTCAAAGGCCATTGACCGAGTCAGCGAGCTATTTATTAGGATGATCCTTACACACTTGGGCTTTCCACTTGCCTTCATTAGATGGATCATGTGATGTATCACAAATGTATCCTTCGAAACTTTAATCAATGGATCAACCTCCCATTTCTTTTAGGCGGAGTGAGGAATCAAGCAGGGATGTCCACTGTCCCTGCTGCTTTTCCTTATTGTAATGGAAGGTTTAAGCACGCTGATTGCTTCAGAAAAAAGAGTTAGGAGGCCAAGGGCCTCAAGATCAAGGAGAAATGCACACTTACGCATTTTCTTTTTGTGGATGATATTTTGATATTCTTAGATAGAGGCATTCAAGACAACAACGCCCTCTCTGAAGTGTTGCAATTATTTTGCGCCATAATAGGGATGGAAATTAATGGGGCCAAATCCATTATTACTTTATCTGCTTGTTGTCAACAGGAGACATGTCAAGCATATCACAACTTCCCCTTCCAAAGCCTGATACTAGAGGATGGTTTGAAGTACCTTGGCTTCAGGATTAAAGCAGATGGATACAAAATTGCAGATTGGACCTGGTTGGTTGCCAAGGTGGAAAAAATATTAAACAATTGGATCCATCGATTACTATCCAGAGTTGGTAGAATGGTTCTCATTAAATCTATTCTGGAAGCAACCCCGTCCTACTAGATGTCCCTAGCCTAGATTCCCCAAGGTATCTTACACAGGATTCGGCAATTATGTTGCTATTTCATATGGAGGGGACACAAGGATGGGAAACTGTTAGGCCCCTATACTACTAGTGTAACCCCTTATTGTTATTAGCACAACCCCCTTATTAGGTGGGTATGTCCACTCTCCCCGCTACTTTTCCTTATTGTAATGGAAGGCTTAAGCAGGCTGATTGCTTCGGAAAAAAGAGTTAGGAAGCCAAGGGCCTCAAGATCAAGGAGCAATTCACAGTTACGCATTTTCTTTTTGTGGATGATATTTTGATATTCTTAGATGGAGGCATTCAAGACAACAACACCCTCTCTGAAGTGTTGCAATTATTTTGTGCCATAATAGGGATGGAAATTAATGGGGCCAAATCCATTATTACTCTATCTGCTTGCTGTCAACAGGAGACCTATCAAGCATATCACAACTTCCCCTTCCAAAGCCTGATACTAGAGAATGGTTTGAAGTACCTTGGCTTCAGGATTAAAGCAGATGGATACAAAATTGCAGATTGGACCTGGTTGGTTGCCAAGGTGGAAAAAATATTAAACAATTGGACCCATCGATTACTATCCAAAGCTGGTCGATTGGTTCTCATTAAATCTATTCTAGAAGCAACCCCGTTCTACTGGATGTCCCTAGCCTGGATTCCCCAAGGTATCTTACACAGGATTCATCAATTATGTTGCTATTTCTTATGGAGGGGACACAAGGATGGGAAACTATTTGGCCCCTATACTACTAGTGTAACCCCTTATTGTTATTAGTACAACCCCCTTATTATATTGTTGTACCCATGTAGTCCCCATATTGTTATTATTGTGCCCCATAGAAGCCCACTATTGTTATTATTGTGCCCTTACATTATTATTGTTATGTCGGCTCTGATTATATTATGACCCCTTAAACTCCTCTATATAGAAAGGAGGTCTTGTCATTTGTATCATCCAAGAACTATTCATTTGTGTACTGTAAAGGAGGTTTCCCCCTCGAAGAGGCTGAATTCTAAGGTGTTTATCTATCTTTTCTATCTTTTTGTGAGTTGGTTTCATAACAAAAACACTTTGCGTGGTTCAAATGGAACAGAATTGTAGTCCCCAAAAAATGGGGAGGTTGGGGCCTCAAAATCTTTCTGCATTCACACAAGCACTTGCAGCCAAACTAGGATGGCTTCTCCTGAAGCACAAAAGCCTTTGGACGGAGGTGGTTACCTATAAATATATCTGGCCTCATTTAGTTATGGACTGGATACGGTTACCTGCTTGGAACAGGAAAGGAATATCAGTGATTTGGAGAGTTGTCTTACACACCCTACCCATCATAAGAAGTGGTCTTACTTAGCGTATTGGCAATGGCATGTATTTACGCATTGGGATTGATCCATGGATTGGATGCAGCAACTTACACAATCTCTCTCCTGGGTTGACTGCTTTCCTTAATCGTAGTGGAGTGGCAACCATCGCACAGATTGGGGACTTATTAAATACAACCATATATTAGCAAGCTTGCCTATCAATGGAGGCCCTTGATATATCGGAACAGTGGAATATGGAGCGAAGGAGATACACTGCAGCTTTAATAAAATCCCATGTCAGACTTAGGGATGTTGATGATGAACCGATATGGGCCCCTACTTCGAAGAGGACTTACATACCAAAGGAGGGTTACCCTATTATACATGCTCGCCATAAGCCTATTTCATTGGAAAGCTGGTGGAGTTGGTTATGGAAGATGAAAGGCCCATTGCGCACACGTCTCCTGATAGAGAACATAATCATGGACAGGACCCCATCCAGAACAAATCTCAGGAAACACTCTTTTCAGGGACCCTCATGGTGTGTATTATGTCGTGGGGAGGAGGAATCAAATCACCATTTGTTTCTTTCCTACCCCACAACTTAGCGGATCTAGGAGCATGTGATGCATACACTAAATATATCCCAGCAATGGGTTGGTGATTGTATATTGAATGCATGGAACAGTTGGTGGACTGAAGCCCCTAATACAAAAACCCTAAATCTCCCTTTAATTGTGTGTTGGAACATATGGATGAGCAGGAACAGTAACATTTTTCGTGGAAAGAAAATAATTTGGCCACTCATTATCCCTAAGATATGCAATAGTTACATTGAAATCCTAGATGATGAACTGGTAAGCACGGTTCGTACCATCATTCCGGAGGTTATAGACAAATCTCATCCTTGGGGTTACTTCGACAGTTCTGCACAAGACTAAGGGTATGGCGGTGGCATTATCCTACATATACCTCAAACACATATCTTCCATATTTGCATGGGGTTGGGGGCTGGAACAAATAATTTTCTGGAGCTCCTAACACTTCGTCATCTCTTATACTTTACATTAAACAAAAACTGCAGGCATTTACAAGTATTTGGGGACTCCAAGATTGTTATTAATTGGTTCAACTTCACTTCTATATGCCATGCTCATACTCTCATAACCATATTAGTTGATGCATTGTTTTCAAAAACTCATTTTGATCATATTTCATGTGCTCATAACTACAGGGAGCACAACGAACTTGTGGATCAACTTTCAAAAGCGGCAATGCACCATCCTAGAGGGGAATGCTTGATCTGTGACCACAAACCATCGCAGATCTACCAGTACTTCCATAGACCATACATCGATCAGGATCTGCAGTGGGCTGACAAACCCTAACATATTTTCAGTTTTATCTATTGACTACAAAATAGTAATCACCGTGGCTGAAATTTTGAAATTCTTTTGAAACTATGTATATATAATGTATATGATCAGATACAGGACATATACCCTCCTCTGGGTTTTTGGTATAGACTCCTTCAGGTCTTAACAGATTACAGATGACTACGGTCGCTCGCTCTGCATATGCCTATGGAATTTACAACATGTAATTTTCCTTGATAATGAAAATTACAATACTTTTCCCCAGGAAAAAAAATAAAATACACCGTGGCTACAAATCACTACACGAAAAGAGTATGGGAGCTAGGATTCCACAAGAAGGAAAGGTGAAAGGGTGGAACATTGACATGGTTCCAAATCCATTAAAATAATAAAATACTTCTAAAACCTCTTTATGTAATATAATGCAAAGTCAAAATGCATGATATAAGCCTAAGTTATATTGGGATATTACATCCTAAGTCTAAAAGTGAATGGATGGATAGTCTATTCAGGTTTCCAAGTTGTGGGGCCAAGTTCCTCATGTGGCACTTGGAAAATACACTGGATACATGCCTTAATCATATTTTCAATCTTTCTTTGGGAGGATTGCATCATTCTTTCATTATCCAACCATAATTCACCCTAGTTACTTGTTAGATATGCAAAGACTAGTCAAGTTGTGAGCTTGAACAGATATTAAATCTTGTGACCTATGTAAACCATTGTGGATTCCTTCGTGGAATTTTATGTCTGATTATCCTTATTAATCTTAGATAACCCTAGATCATGGGGAGGTAAATTTTTGAGTAACATTTCTCCATGTGTGGCCTAAGGGATTCCTAGAAGACTCTTGATGGAACCCCATAGCTATAATTTTTTGAGACTTCCTAGTTAACCTATGCTAGAATCCTTTGAATGGTAGGAAAGATGATACATTACCTTGGGTTGTGTAGGCTAGGTGACAAAGGATTTTAGTTAAGGAAGTTGATCAAGTTGGTGATTGGCCTAGTATTTATTTGGTATAGATTATGTGTCCATAGTTGGATCTAGGTGAGCCTTTTCATTGGTGGAGTCATAGCCCGAGCTTAGGGGTGACCTGCTGAGAGATTATGAGCAATGTGCTCTATAATTGGAAGGAAGGTCTACGGTCTACTACTAGTCAATGGATATTTATAAAAGATCATGGTTTTAATTACGTAGTAAGGCATTCCTCTCTAAATCAACTCCCCTGAGTGCCACCTTGCATCATTATGCACCTTCAGATTTAATGTTAGACGATTGAACCAAAAACAACCATTAGATTAATAATAAGTTAATGATTAATAATAATTTTAAGTTAATAATCAATTAATAGTTAATCATAATTAACTTAAAATTTAACGACTTAAAACTCATTTTAACCATTTTCCTTCAGTGTCTTGATATGGAGAGAAGACCCATTTTAATGATTTTCTTTCAATGTCTTAATATGGAGAGAGGGAGATGACATAAATCGAAAAAGAAACACAGTAAAGTTGGTTCTGTGGCGGGTATTCTGAAAAAGACAGAATACTTCTTGTACGTGCTAGATTTGATTCAGTGAATCTTATCCTTGTTTTTTTATTTTATTGAACTTGGAAAGATTTAGTAGGGGTCCAAATTAATTATTTTTAATATTTAGTATAATAGTAGAATTTTTTTGGGCAAATAATGACTTGTTATTTATTGTATTTTCAAATTTGTTTGTTTTTTTAAAGAGTGTTTAGGATACAAAAGTGATGGTTGATATGTGGAAGGAATTACAAAATTGAAAAATAAAATTATAGAAATTTCTTATTTGCATGTCCTATAACACAATTATAATCAGATTCTTATGGTTACTAGTGGTTGGCCCAATACAAGCTTCCCAACTCTCTTCCTCTAGTTGTCTCCCATCACCAGCCCAAGAAGCAACACAAGACATTCTCCTTTGTCTAGAAATTGGATCCATCCATTCCCATATCTAATGCTCTTCACACTCCCTCCCCTTACTACAAATAACTCCATAATAGACATCAAATGTCTGTACAATTTTACATAAGTGAGTGAGTCTAATTTTATCTAGATAAATTGTGTCTTAAGGGGAAGTGACATCATAAACTCAAGCGCATCTACTATAGTCCATGTACTATTCTCAAGCAGGTTGGTGTGAATGCATGTCATTTAGATTTGCCTTACCAACATTGCCTCCACGATGTGGTTAATGTTAATCATCTCAAGCCATATGAACCTCCTATTCTAGAAGAGAAAGTTCACATTTCCCACCCACTTGATAAAATTTTGGAATTTCAATAGTTGTTGGAGGAAGACACTACTAGATCTATAGCATTAGACTACGATGTATCTTTTTGGGCACCAAAGCCAACTTCCTTCTTAGGAAAAATGGTCGTCTCTGATTTCTTTTGATCATAGCTTCCCACCCCTTGTTAACAAGGTGGGGCCATTTTTGCTAAAACAATGAAGACATGATGTCCCACATCTCGCAATCATTTATAGCTAGTCTTAATAGTTAGTTGTAGGATAATAAAGGCATGGCTAATATTGACCACTACGCATTTTCAGTTTATATTGTTTCTTAGTTAAAGTTGACTTTGTCAAAACTAAACAAATCTCATCTTAAGTAAAATCTTATAAAATGCATTTTCTCATAAGCATAAGATAGAAATGTTTTGGGAATCAATATTCTTGTGCATTTTAGGTTTGCAAGTTTCCGTCTTAAACATTTCAGTGTTATGTCTTATCAATTAGCCAACCATCTCGTGAAGGGAGGCAGATCAATTAGCCAACCATCTCGTGAAAGGAGGCGGATCAATTAGCCAACCATCTCATGAAGGGAGGCAGCTCCAGTGGTCTAGTGATTTGCAAATGGGAAAGAGGTTGATATCACCTCTAGAGCTCCCAAAATATGCATTGATCTGGGTCGTGAGATCCACGAGAATGGATTAATGACAAATTATACACCTACATAATGGATTTTTATATGCCATGATTCTTCTCCAATTTATGCATTGTGGCGTTTCCTTTGCAACATTTGGTGCAATTGCTAGTTATGTTACTAATTCCTTAATGCCATGTATATTCTTATGTATTCTTATGTATCCATGTGTTCATGCATACTTTCATTTCCATTGAGCATGCTAATTAAAGAATGGAATGGTAGTATACTTGAGGCATTCATGATAGAACTAAATTATGAAACATTGGAACCATAATAGAGGAACTATGTCTTGTAGTTCAACCAGAAGTATGTGTAGAATAAATTAATGATGTTATTTGACATTAGAGCCTAGTAGGAATGCTTAATAACTAGTATACAAACATGGGAACAATCAATGGATTGTTGGACCATTTATGCATTTGACCAATAGTTGAGTAGTGTATGCAGTTGACTAGCAATGGATTCAATTATTTAGACAATTGGTAGTTGAAAGACTATGATCCATAGTTATGGTCAATGGAAAGTCGATGAAAAAATAGATTTTCTGACTCACAAGCGAATTTGACATTATATACAAATAATGGATAATATACCCTATGGTAAAGTCGATGGGAAGTCAATGAGTAGTGAATTCATCGATACAATTGAATGAAAGTTGAAAAATGTTAGACTTTAGTAAATGGTTGATGGATAGTTGATGAGTCCTGGTATTACAACAAGAATTTTTCAACTCCCTTTACTACCGTATTTAATTTATCAATCCAGAGTTTGCACAAACTTAAGAGATAATAGTGTTATATGCACAACAATCAAGATTTTGCCTAAGCTTCTTTGAAGTAATGAATTGAACTAAAATGTATAGAGACCATTTTGCAAATTTCCAAAAAGGAAAACTACTTAACTTTGCAAGAAATAGATAATTGAAGCATTACTTTCCCTATTGCATTAAAGAAACACTAATATATTTGCATGGAAGGAAATGTCGGAAAGGAAATCCTAATCTAGTTTGCAGAAGGTAAATAACAAAAAGTAACTCTAGCTAGTTGCATGAAAGTAAATGCCATGAAAGAGACTCTAATATATTTTGTAGGAAACCATACTTATGCTATTGAAATCAAAGTAAATTATATTCTATTTGAAACAAAACCATTAAATGCTCAAAAGTGATCAATGTAAACAATTTGTATGCTACTTAACTCAGACAAAACAATTTACCCTAGTTACAGAATTAAAACATAGTTATGAAAGAAAAGTATCTAAAGGGTCTATGATCTTCTCAAGTTCATTTTCAAGGATTAGAGAATGTTTTGGGGTAAAAGTAAGCTTAAGGGGCAATTTTGGGTGCGATCTGAAGAATTTTGTGTATTGCTATAGGATTTTCATCCAAGAGAAATCTAAAGGTTCTAGGAGTAGTCTGAAGGTGGGAGAAGGTGATATGAGGCTATGTAAGGGTAAAAGAGACCTTCCCAGCTAAGATATACCCAATAGATCAACTTATGCAAGGGAGAAAAACAAAAACAAAACTAACAATCTCCTGTAGCCTGGTGGTGTAATTTCCAAAATGTAAACAGTTTGCAGAGCGAGTAGAAATGGGAGGTGTAATGTTGAAGGAAGTGATGCTCACACATGGGAAATGGTGCTATTTTACTCTATTAACCAATAGACTTCGTCTGCACACCAAATAAATGTTCATCTAATAAAGACAAAGTGATTAAATGATTGTTAAAACATTAATTGCACAAAACAGAGTGCATGTGAAAGGATGAGTTGAATTTGGAATAGAATCTAACATATTGCATACAAGATAAACTATTTTTGGTATTTTTCCACACAGGGTACATAACCAATCTTCCCAAGTGAGCTCACTGACTAGCCTGTAGAAACAATTCTTTTCTTATAGACCAGATTTGTAGAAAATAAATATAACTAGACTAAGTGCATGCAAAAGAAATACATAATAGAAATGTATAGAAGAATGGGCTTGAATACTTGGGTTGGCCCCTCACCCAGGGAAACTTAGCTCCCTTAAAGCAAACTCAAAATGGAAATAAAATGAAGTTTTTAATTAATCTCAAATTGTTCAAATATGTAACTTGACGATCAAAATAACAAGTAGGGGTCTCTTGCTCTAATATTCATTATATTGTTTCTGGAAATAGAATCCTGTTGAGCTACTAGGATCCTTAATTTATACAAAAGTGAGTGAGGGGAAGCCTCCTTGAAGGGAGGTTTAATTCCCTTTAAAAATCCTACAAAAATGGATCTGGTCTCCTAGGGTTCTTGTAGTCACCGAGGGGTGGTAACTACTCATGAGTGAACCGAGTTGTTGATGGGATGATGCAAGGAACAAGTCTCCTAAATCTTCTCCTACTAGTCTCCAACATGTTCTACACAATAAAAATTCTGTGTCATGCACATTTAATGCATTATGCTATAGAGTATAACAAATATTCCCTAACCTTCATAGAAACACATTATAACTTGAAAAAGATATTATCAAATGCAAAAAGAGAGGTTAAAATGTGTTACAGGATGGTCAGATGGGCCTTGAATTATACCTATTTGGGAGGCCCATCATACCCCCTACTGAAAGTGTTTCTCATACTTTGAACAACTTAGTCACCCAATTGTACCTCATTCATGGCCTTGGTTGCCTCCCTAACATCCAAAGCTTCCTCAGAAGGAATGCCTTCTTCAGGATGGAAATCTACATTCTTTTCAATTTTAGCCCATTCTCTTTGTTCTTCTGCCCGGTACCTATTTTCTTGAAATCCCAATAGTAGAAGAGGACTAAACTTGAGTCCAATCCAAATGATCCCCAATCTTTGGACTATCCTTTTGCACAAAGGAGTTTTTTCCAAAGCATTCTTTAGCCTTTATGGGGAGTGATATTCCTTCATTTTCAAACTGTGTGGCAGAGTATGCCACCTTCTTCAACAAGCGTGCAGGATCTCATTTCCTAATACTATAAAGGTATATTCAAAGTGTAATATTGCATGTTCTTAATTTTTTGTATAGGTTGGTGCCAACCTAGGATCTTCAGGAATAAGCCTATGATTACTAGTGAAGAGACAAGGACCTCTTAATTCTACTCTGATCCAGAAGGGTTCATTTACCTCCCTAGCCATGACTCTTTTGATTTCTTTAGCTTTTGCCTCTTCATGGGTGAGCCAAGAGGCCAAGTCCATCAATTGCACATCTCCCATTCTTGAGTCGGGGTCCCAAATGTTCATGTTGGTCAGTATTAAATTGTGCATCTAAAACTCTGGCAGTTAGGCTTTATATTAACAACTCCTCTTATGACAGAACTTAATGAATTTTCTATATTCTTGGACAGGGAGAGAAACATGTTGGACCAAGATTTTAATCTCGAATTGGTACCATTGTTCCTTATGGAATAATGAATAGGTTTTTTATGGCTTCATGCACTGTATGGATTCCATGGCCAAACTTACCATGGTAGCAAGATGTTCCTCTTTCTCCTGTAGTGGGCCTTTAGCCTTATATTTTCGGTTTGTAGTTGGTCCCTCATATTAGCTTCCTTAAATATAATATCAACCATTTCTTCCCCTATATTTTTCATTTTCCTCCATTATACCCACATCTTCAACTCCTTTGGATTTTGAAATTTTCATGCACCTATGGTTCCTACCCCTTTCCTTCTCTAGTTCAAAGAAGAGTGTAACTACAAAATATTGAGGGAGAATATTCCTTGCCTCAATCCATTTATAGTAAGATCCTAGGTCTGGTTGGGGATCTGGATCTTGTAAGTTTGGATTTTTCTCTTGTAACCCCACAACCTCTTCATCTAGTGGTTCTACCTGTTCCTATAATTGTGTAGTACCCTCCTATAGTAGTGGTGTTTCTTCCTATAGCATTGTTGTTCCTTTCTACAGCACTGCAAATTTCTCTTAGAGCTTGATGGTATATCTAGGAGTTTTTGTCCCCTTGGTGCTTGGCCTCTTTTGTGGGGTTTGTGGTTTTTTTTCCTTAGTTTCGATGAAGTTTATTTCCTCTTATTGCTTTCTGCCTTTTTCCAATTCTCCCTCTTATTGGTTGGCTGACTCTTCAATAGTGATGGGGGTTGGAGAGGGTGGTTGAGGCTTCCTTTGCTTTATCCGATTGTTCTTCCTCATCTTGAAGTACATAGTGGCTTTCCTTGGACTCCTTCCCTTTGGTTTAGTTGGGGTACTTAATGTTTCTAAGGTGGAAATAACTTCCTCTTTTGTGTTCTCCTCTAAAGTGCTTTCTTTCCACTCCCTTCTCTTTCGATTTTGTGGCCTAGATGATGTCATAATGACGTCTGAAGTCTTTTATTTTTCCATTTGTGTCATATCAGGCTCGAATGGGCCTTGTTTAAGCTCTATTATTTTTATTTATAGTTCAATTTATGCCTCTGCTTCTTCTTCTTCCTCCTCTACTTCAATTTCTGGTTTTTCTTTTGGATCTTCTTCTTCTTCTTTGATCCCTCCTTTTGTAGATCCTCCCTCTTTTGTTGCTCCCCTAAGTTCCAATTGGACATGTGCTTGGATTTCTAGGAAGATCTCTTTGTCCATGTCCACAAAGTCAACCCAACTTACAAGGTTTTGAAGACCCTCCAGAGCATCCATGACTATTAATCTTATGAGCATATTACCGCTCAAACTAGCAGGGGGTCCTAGAGGGGCACTTGCTAGGTCAAGAGAAACAATGAATCTAAATCCCATTGTCACCATAGCTAAATCTTCTTACTCTTTACAGACTTTCACCGATGGGAGGAGAGCCGATATATAGAGAATCACTTATGAAGGGTAGATCAACTAAGATGGATGTGAAATGATCTCGGGGACCCTTTCCTAGGGGAGACTCAAGAATAGGACTTGCTTGCTTCTTAAGCAAGGTACAAATATTTCTAAGAAAAGGGAATGAGGATTTAAGGGCTAGGTTTAAGGAGTGTGAATTTCAAAGGAGCTTCCCAATCCCTAAAATCCTTATTGAATTTGGTTTCCCAAGTGGTTTTTGAAGAATTAATATTGATGAGGTATGGGACCACACGGGACCAAGTGGACCCAGTCTACGTCAAGAGGAGGGAGCTTAGCGATCAATGATGAACTTGACCTAAACAAGGAGGAGAAGGGGATCAAATAAATTATTTTCACATAAAGTTGCAAAATGATCCCTATGAGGAACTAGCCTAGGGAAACTTAGGGGAAAAAAACTAATCCCGAGGCCAGGGCTTGGGATACCTCACAACCCCACCGTCAGGATTC
Source organism: Pinus taeda (assembly GCA_000404065.3). NCBI lineage: Eukaryota > Viridiplantae > Streptophyta > Pinopsida > Pinales > Pinaceae > Pinus > Pinus taeda. The sequence continues at coordinate 108,312 of APFE030902686.1, read as the reverse complement.
CCTCAAATTTGGAGGAGGCCTAGGAGACACACCAGTGTAGTAGAGGCAAAGAGATCAAAGTTTTTCTATGGGTGGTTTTTCGGGAAAGTGATGTCCTAGGATCCCTAATGTGACTAGATCTAGAATGAAGAAGGAGAGTTGAAGAAAAATGGTTCTTTAAGTGATCACCTTATGGTAGACCAGTGCTTAATCCTTTGGGGATATTGGATTCAAGGAGAATATGAGAATGGACTTTGTTTCTAGGTCAATGAGGCTTCAAGGACAACTTCACTTGTCATTAAGGCAAAGGAGAGTGACCTTAAAGATTTTACACTTTGTTTTTCAAGGTAAGATGGCTTGTCAAGATAAATTCAACCATATAATTATCCCTAGGAGAATTTGTTCAACATACATGGACTATACATAGAGAGATGTTATATAGAAACATAATTCCATAATTTCGCAATAAATGCATGCAATTATTAGCCCTAGTATAGCGAAAATCTCATCATCAATGAATGTGACAAAGTAAAAGAAGAAATAGCATTAAATTTGTACTTACATGTAAAAGAATATATCCAACCATCAATAAAATTTCCAATCAATAAGCTCCAAGATAAGAAATGATAATCCAAACATCAAAATTCATACATGCCCAAAATTTCGTACACCAAGAAGGGATAGCGAAAATATCTAGAGAGATACAAGTTCAAAACCAAGTGATGATGAGAAATGAACTCTCATAATTTGTATTTATACACTCCTAATGAGTTCAATTTAGCTACTTGGGCCTAAATTAGCCCCTAAAATAAAAATAATGTGCAAATAACTAACTTTTGGTGACAATCCTAGCAAATCAGCTCATAAAAAAAAAATAACAAACCTCTCAAGAGGTCGAATGATCAATAATCCATGTTGTTGGGCCCTCTAAGAAGCCTGATGAAGTCCATAAGTGCCATAATGATGAATAAGACTCCGAAAAGTAATGGAAAAGGGGTTGGACCCTTGCCCTCCACATAATAAACCTTTGGTGCTCCCAATGGGTGTAAGGGCACACAAATGACCTCATGGGTCTCCAAGTAAGTCGAAGATGCCTGTAGACCATTTGTAAGGGCTTAGATGATGGTGTAATTGATGCCACATCAGTATTCAAGTCCTATGTCATCTGTAGAGTGCATGGTACAACTGTGGGGCTGGCAAGGCAAAGGTGAACCAGGTGCATCCTCCTCGTCCAATAGGGGAATCTCGAGTAATCTCTTAACATATTTGGGGATCCATGGAGTGTTGTATATTGTTGTGGAGTCCCATGGCTCTCAACACCCACCCTACATGTGCCAATGTAGCCCTATGGAGTGTTAGGACCCCGTATAGGGAGACCAAACCCAAAATGGATACAACCTGCAATCCTACATAAGATCCAATGAGTCCCCTAGCCTTCCAATACAACAAGTCTTTGAGGAAATTGAGTAAAATAGCTTACAAACCATGGCCATAGGTGGGGACTTCATAATGGCATGCCCTTTCATAATGGAATGCCCTTCCATAATGAGCTTTGGCATGTGCTAATGTCTCCAAGCTCCAAATAGGGTTAACCAAGTATCTTACTAGGTGGTTTCTACTTCTAAAGGGGATAGTATGTCCAAGGTACATCATTTAAAGGGTTGTGGTATGTGATAAAGAGATGAATGGAGTAGGGGATGAAAAGGGGTAACCCTGGGCCACATGCTAGGGTATAAGGGTGGCTAATAAAATGGAAACCCGCACTTGGGTATATAATGTATAGGAGGGAGAAAGCATGGTCCATGAGGTGTCGCGGCCTTGATTTTTCCACCCTTCTTTATATTCCTTTTGCCTTTTATGATTTTTATTTACTTTATTCCTTGGGACTCAAGGGACAAGAGCATGATGTGTGAGATATAGCAGTGGATACCCCCTTTAAGTTGGGGCGGTTCATTGCCCACCAGGGGTTGGGACAATCTGGGTTCCTGAATGATAAAGGAGGCTCATCTAGGGCCTGTAGGAACCAAAGTGATGGCCATGATGATGGGGTAGAGCTCATGTATTGGCTCTTTCCAACGTGCTAAATGTGTTTGCCCCGACAATCTTTTGCATTTTGTGGTACATTTTCCTTTTGAATGTGGCCAATTATGCTTTTACTTTTCTTGTCAGCTGCATCAACCTTCAAGCATCATTCCAGGCCTGACCCAAAGTGTGGATAATGGGGAGGGGAAGGCTAACCCTATGTGGACCAAGTGGAGGAATGTCGACCCAGGTGGGAGAAATGATGAATGTTTTATAATGAGTGGAAGGGGAGTAATATATATAGATGATGGAGTGGGACCATGCAACCAAAATCAGGGTTTCCCATGTAGTACCATCTGCAAAACCCCAAGGATCAGCAAAATAGATCCCACAGGACTACCATCCAAAGTTAATATCCAAAAATAAGTCTAGGGGACAAGAGCACAGAACTAGCCCACTCCTTTAGTGAAACCCCCCATTAATATATGCCCAGAATTGTCCATGATAAGCAAACTACAATACTCAATTACCAAATGAAAAAGAATACCTTTAGGTTCGGTAGGCCCACCTTTAAACACACGATCATGACAGATGGGTGATGGACCACATGGCTGGCTCAAGTGGCGAAGAAATGGCACAACGATCTAGTTGATGGCTGCAAGGGGTTGCTAGCTATCAGCTTAGGACCATCTTGGAGAAAAAAATTCTCCTATGGATATCACACACAAAATGGTGGGTAACAAATCCCATTGTCTTCCATGTATTAATGTTTCCCTCCTTTTACTTTTGGCTCATTTCCTTGATTGACTGGAAGAGAAAGTGGGGAATGCTCAATTTTTCTTGGGTGGGAAAATTAATTTGATATCTCAATTAATAAAGAACCATTAACTGGTATGAATAAAAAATATTAATTCTTCCTTCACAAGATATGTACTTCAAAACGTGGTATGCTACCTCGTCCCAGGGATAGGGTAAACTTTCTCTTTTGACTATGTTTTTGTCATCAATGGGTTGTTCTTTAGGAAGGGAAAAATTGTTCTTTGTTGTGATGGCCTATATCCTCTCTTATTTGCTCCATCTCACCCTTAGGGGATGTCTGGTTACTATGCTAACGACTCCTTAATTAAAATTAATAATCATGCCTCTCACTATGGTGATGGCATCATGCTCGCCTTGTGGTTGGAGGCTCAAAGTAAATTCCTAAGTGATCTCATCATCGAAACCCTTGAATTTTTCAAAGAACCCTAACCACTGAAGATTGGAAAAGAGGCCCCTGACATCAAGGTGTTGGTGAATTCTAGATGGATCTATGGTCTCCCTACAGTTGAATCCACTCCCCGTAGTCTCAATATATATTCTCCCAAAGTTGGACAAACAAATCCCTTCACTCTGCTATAAGGTTCTAAAAATGCCTATGTAATTGGGTTATTGTGTTAGAGATAAAGAAACAGTTTGTTTATAATGCGTAGAAGAGGGAAGAATTCATAATACAACTCAAAACAATTTCATCCCCTTCCCTTATCATGCTCATTTCAAAAACACCTATACTTCATTTCACTTTCCTGCCCAAATTTATAGCAAAAACTAGTACAATATATACTTATGAAAAATGGAAGGGTTTTGCAACCTTTTTCATCAAAATGTATCAAGGATAACTAGTACGTACCCTTCCTTTTATGCCTCTACTTGAATTATAGGGTTTGAGTGATGATATTGCTTAGAATCAGGCTGCGTGTAGCTCTTTGGACTTTTCTGTAGCACCTGGGAACCATCCTGTAGGACTCTATAACTGGTCCTGTAACACTTCTATAGCAATACTATAGCACCATTATACAAGGCCTATAGCTTTCTTGTAGTGGTCTATGAAAATGATGGCTTCAGTATCTCATCCTTCAATGGTAGTGGTGGGACTCGCTTGGCTTTAAAATACAATTTTTATGCCAAATGAGGCTCAGGGGCCCAACTTATGTGATTTGTGGTCAAGTGGTTGGGCTCAACGCAGTGTGTGAGTTAGCCCCCACCTACCACCTTCACTTACCAAACCATGTGATGAGTAGGCACGTTGGCCCACTCTTTGGAGTCATCACACATTTTTGTCTTTTCCTCTGCACGTGTGATGGATGAAGGAGACAACTTCAATTCACTACCAAAGGTGGTTGAGACTACTAAACAAAAATTGGCCCATAAAGCCTCTTCTTTTATGCACTAATAACACTTCTTTTAAACTAAGAGGTGTTCGCAAGGAAGAACTAGAACTTTGCATACCTAATCCTTACCTGATTATGTTCTTGTTTATGGTGTTGTAGCTTATGATTGACTAGTCGATGCTTGCATGAACTTGCTAGAGCATTGGTGAGGTTGTTATAGTCCCCCCTTATAAGGTGCAATTTGTAAACTTCATCAATCCTTTCATTGTCTTGAATTTTTTTGCAATGTTTATTGTTGATGGGAGTCTCTTGATTTTGGTATAGGCGCCAAAATTGATCATATGTTGATGTTTTTAATGATTAAGGGTCCTATAGTAGTCTACAAGGAATCATGTAGCTACTCATGGTTGTTATTGGAGACTCTTGAAACTTCATGATATTTGAAACTCTTGGTTTGGTGCTTCAAGTGTGATCTTGTAGGGTTTATGTGAGCTTCTATAGGATTGTGTGTCTTCCTATAGTTTCCACATAGACCCCTTATTATGCAGGAGCATTAGAGCTTCCAAGTCATCAAGCTTTTTGGAGACAAAGCTCCAAACCAGGTCTTAACGTGGAAAAGGAATTTTATTTCCTTATTGTAAATAATTTTAATTTATTTATTTCTGAACGAACTATAGATAGAGATAAGATTTAGTAGATAAGATTTTTAAGAAGAAAGTAAGCATTTTAAGGCATGAAAAAATTTAGGAAATAAGTCATGAGAGGTAGTAGGAGAAAAAAAAATTGGTATCAATTAACAAGTTGTTAGGATAAGCAAAAGTTTAGAAATCTTAGAAACTATTGGGGGTGATTTTAGGATTTATAAAAGCTATGGATAGGCAAGATTTTGTCAATAAGGCAAAAAGGGAGTCTACCTTGAAAAGCATGAGTGATTTGTGGATTGATTTATGGATCTACAAAAATTTATTTTGTTTGTATATGTTATTATAAATATTGTAAGATAAAGAGAAAACAAATGGCCAAATGAATGTATAATCAAGCCAAACATGTACATATGAATTTGGTTTTGGAATGGAATTTTTACATGCTTATGGATTGTGCAGTATCTTTGCATATATGTTAATGAATGTCTTTAATTGATTGTAATAGTTAAATGATTGAGTAATCCAATTTATGTAGAGTTCTTGGTATTCCTCAGATTGCAGGTTTGAGGAAGTGAACATAGCAAGAGAAGTCAAATTTTCTTGCATCAAGTGGTATCATAGCAAGATATCTAGAGACAACAAAAGACTTTTCTACATCAATATGGATAAAAAATAAAACAAAATTAACATAGTGACAAGTAAATTGATTTTGGGTTTTTTTATAATTTGTGGATATTGATGACAGGTAGTAGCAATTGAGAAGGGGGATGTGGTGATAATTCTAATAGCTATCGTAGTTGTGATGGAGGAAAAAGAGTAACTGCAGAAACCTAAAGAGCAAGGAGTGCTTGAAAGGGGTTCTAGAGGAGGGGGGAAAGAAAGGACAACGGTCCAAGCTTGGAGGAGATAGCTTGGTGAGGCATGTGTAACAGGAAGGAGACATGTTACCGTAAAGGTTATTTGTAGTCCATAGTGTGCTATGAGAAGCTCACACAAGAAGAGGGGATGATGAAGATGACTATGGGAATTCATTTGAAGAATTCAAAGGGAATCCATAGAGATGTCAAAGCAGTTGGCATAAGGAAAATGAGTGATGAATAATACGAGAGGGAACTTGTTGAGATAAAAGCACAATTTAATGTTCTTATAGAATTTCTATCACAAAATGAGGAGAGCCGGAAGTATGGGTGGAACCTAAGAAAAAAGGTTAAATGGCCTATTGAAAGATTATGGGCCAAGAAGCACAGATAGAAAATTAGACATAAATTGAAGGAAGAACTCAAAGCTACTAAGTGTGGAGATAGTTCACAGAGGTGAACTTGAGCAAGGAGAAATACATGGAAAAGATAGTATTGTTGGTGGAGATTTGATGTTTGAGACATCAAAAGAGGCTGACAATCCTTATGTTCTTCCTGATGGTTTGTTTATGATTGTAGGTGTTATTTACGATGAACAACCCTTTGAAGTTGTAATGAAGAAAGAGGAAGATAGAGGAGAGCTGAGTTCAAATTTTGTTCTCAGTAGAGAGGAGGAGCAATACTTGAATGGGATGCTCATAAGGAATGATGAGCCAAAGGCAGAGACAACTTTTAGTCTTCACGTTGATTTTGTGCATGCAGGTGTGACATAAGTGATTATCAGTTTTCAAACTATGTAAGTGGAATACAAACCAAGGGTAAACAACTTGCAAAGTTTGTTGTGAATGAGGATGAAACAGATTCAAAGGAGGAAGAGTTTTCTAGCAGCATGGAGACAAATCTCAATCAACAGATCAAAGTGAGGCAGAGAGTTCAAAGAGAAAATTTACAAGTATGGAATGAGGCTGAAAGTATGCTTGGATGGTTTTATATTTTGTTTGTTTTTGTGGCTGGAAAATTTTCACTTGAAATACTAAGCAACAATGTGTTGAAAACGATTGGTTTGCCACAAGGAAGGAAAAAGTAGAATTATGGTGGAATTCAAGATGTAGAAGCAACAATACAACAACATGACAAAGTCAATGATCAACAACAAAATTATGTATGGGATCCAGGAGGACGTCAGCAACAACAACTCATGGTCAGGAGACCATGAAATTTTTCTACATTGGGAGTCTGATGCAGGAGCATAAGAGCTTCCAAGTCATCAAGCTTTTCGAAGACAAAGCTCCTAACCAAGTCTTAATATGTAAAAGGAATTTTATTTCCTTATTGTAAATAATTTTAATTTATTTATTTCTTTACAAACTATAGATAGAGATAAGATTTTTAAGAAGAAAATATGCCTTTTAAGACATGAAAAAATCTAAGAAATAAATCATGAGAGGCTGTAGGAGAAAAAAATATTGGTAGCAATTAACAAGCTGTTAGGATAAGAAAAAGTTTAGAAATATTAGAAATTATTGGGGGTGCTTTTAGGATTTAGAAAAGTTTTGGACATGCTAGATTTTGTCAATAAGATAAAAGTGAGTGTGCCTTGAAAAGCATGAGTGATTTGTGGATTGATTTATGGATCTAGGAAATTTTATTTTGTTTGCATATGTTATTATAAATAGTGTAAGCCTAAATGGAAAACAAACGGCCAAATGAATGTATAATTAGACCAAACATGTACATATGAATTTGGTTTCAGAATGGAATTTCTACATGCTTATGGATTGTGTAGCATCTATGCATATATGTTAATGAATGTCTTTAATCGATTGGAATAGTTAATTAGCTGAGTAATCGTATTTATCTAGAGTTCTTGGTATTCCTAAGGTTGTAGGTTCAAGGAGGTGAACATAGCAGGAAAAGTTAAATTTCCTTGCATCACCTTAGGATTAAATTTTTCTTTGAGTTCTTCTTCCAAAAATCTTGATAATTCATGGGAAAGCTGCGAATGGTGGATAGAGATCTCTTCTGTGATGGAAATGGGTGGATAAGAGATGAAGGATTAGGTTTTTGATGGGTGGTGAGTGGAATAAAGGTGGAGAAGGTGACAGCTAATGGAGTGGATGGATGATAGGACTCTCATGGACCCCCTCCCTTATTCTTCAAGTGAAAAATTTCCAATATGCTTCATTTTTCTATGTTGGTCAGCTCCCTATAGCAATACATGGACTTTCCTATAACATTTCAGGACACTGATGGAATCAAGTGAGAGGGGTTATGTAATGACGTGGAAAGCTTAGAAAAGGTCAAGGGATGGATGGAGTGGACATAAAGAGTTGAGTGGGGGTGTGTGAAGGTGAATTTTGATGTTGCTTCTCTAACTATGATAACCTTCTTTGACTGTCATTGGAACCTTATTGTACTTATAGATGTGTTAGAATAGATAATGTAAAGGTTCATTTTCACTTTACTTTTTCTTCTTGTTCTTTTTCTCCTTTTTCTCTTTTTTTTTAGACTTGTAGGCTACCTCAGAGGAGGTTTTCGACCTACTAGACCTACCCCAAGTTCCTCAAAGGAGGTTTTAACTTGGGGATTTTTCTTCTTTTTTCTTCCTTCTCTATTCATCAAGGGCTAAATGGATTGGGAGCTTTGATGCTCCCCATCACATTCAGTTCTCTACTTATTGAACTTGTAAATTCATTCTTTAACAAGGGCTTCTTGTAAAATATCAACCCATAACCATTGAACGAATGCAGTATCTTTTCCTTGTCGATTGTTTGAATCTGAACAAATCCATTTTCATGGCATTTCTCCACCAAATAGGGACTCGACCATCTTTTCATAAGTTTCCCTTTGAATTCCTTGAATCTGGAATCATATAAGATGGCCTAATCACCCTCCTAAAAGGTTCTTTCCCTGATTTTCTTGTCATGCCAAACCTTTCTCTATAATCAAACCACTTCATTATGCATGAGGGCCTACAACCTGAGTTCATAAAGGGAATTCAGTTGTTGCAACCTCTCTTCCTGGGCTCTTGTGATGTCTAGATCTAGTTGTGCTACCATTCTTAAAGTGTTATATTCAAACTTAATGGATAACATTGATTTCTTACCATAAACAAAATCAAAGGGGGTGAATCCATTGGTGTTATTCCATGTAGTATTGTAGGCCCAAGTGGTATCCACAAGCCTAGCTACCCAATCATTCTTATTGTTGCTAACAACCATGATCAAGATGCCTTATAATGCTTGAATGGTCACTTCCACTAGCCCATTTTATTGAAGGTGATATGGGGTAGACTTCCTATTCTTGATGTGATGTTGCTTCGTTATCCTTTCTATCAAATTAAAAGTGAATGATTTCCTTTATCGGTGACTAGTTCCCTTGGGAAACCAAGTTTGTTGAATATATTCTCCCTTAAGATTTCTACCACTTTTTTTTTTTAATTGTTGCTTCGACTATCTTCACTTCATCCCACTTTGTTAGATAATCCGTGCATACAATAATATACCTATTTTGTCTAGATGGGGGGTAAATAGGCCCAATGAAATCCATGCCCTGCTTCTCAAATGGCTCAAGGGTCACTTGAGGTTGTATTTTCATCTCATCCCTTTGTGTGTGTTTTCCGATCCTCTGGCACTCATCACAGGAAGCAATGTATCTTTTGGCATCATGATGTAGGGTAGGCCAATAGTATCCCATCTAAATAATCTTCAAGGATGTTCTCTTGGCAGCAAAATGGTCTGGCCCCCGTGGGGTGCATCATGGCATGCTTAAAGGATATCAAAGACTTCATCTTCCCATATACATCTCCTCAAAATCTGATTTGGTCCCAATTCGAAAAGGTTTCCCCCAATCCAAGTGTAAGGGGTGCTCTTCCTTACGATTTTTCTCTTTTCTTTGGAAGACAAATTAGGAGGAAGTTGTCTAGTAACCAAGAAGTTTGTTATGTTAGCAAACCAAGGTGACAACAATGATATGGTGAAGAGGTGCTCATCTAGGAGTCGATCATATATCATCTCTTCATTCTCTATATATAGGGTTAGTCTAGACAATGAATCTGCAACCACATTTTCTTTCCCTGGCTTATTAACAATGGTTAGATCAAATTGTTGTAACAATAATAACCATCTAATAATCTTAACATTAACATCAGGTTTGTTCATCAAATACTTAATGCTTGCATGATCATTATGCACAAAAACTTGGTATCATGTAATGTAATGTCTAAAATTATTCAAGGAATGTGCAATAGACAAGAGCTCTTTTTCAGTGACTTCATAGTTGAGTTCAGCCTTGGAAAAATTCTTACTAATGAAATAGATAGCATAAGGAAGCTTACCTTCCAACTACTCCACAGATGCCCCTACTACTTTGTCTTATGCATCTATGTGAATATGCAAAAGGAAAGGCCCAATTTGGGCCCCTGAGAACTGGTGAGGTTGTCAACGTCTCTTGAGCTCTTTAAATGCTTCCTCACACTAGTCTATCTAATAAAAATTTGAATATTTTGTTCGCAAACCACATAAAGGTGAGTCCATTTTACTAAAATATTTGATAAATCTCCTATAATATCCAGCTAGTCCTAGGAAGCTCTTAACATCCTTTTGTTTCTATGGAACAATAACCCTTTTGATAATGGAAATGTTGTTAGGGTCAACCTAAATCCCATCCTTAAAGAGGAATTGGCCTTGAACAATCCTTGCATTCATAAAAAAAAATCACATTTTTATAGGCTTAAAGAGAGATTAATTTCAATGCATCTTTTCAAAACTTTACACAAGTTGGAGAGGGTTTCCTAGAAAGAATCTCCATAAGGTGTGCAGTCATCCATATAAATTTCAACCGAGTCATGAACAAGATCAGCCAAAATACTCAAGATTTCCCTATGAAAGGTGGCAGAGGCAATACAAAATCTAAATGGAAGAACCATGTAGGAAAATATCCCCCGTGGCCATGTGAACATAGTCTTATCCTGGTCGTCATGATTTATTTGTAACTAATTGTATCTGTTGAAACCATCCAAAAATGAAAAGAACTTTTTCCCTACAAGACCATCTAAAACTTGATCGATAAAATGTAAGATAAAATGATGTTCCTTGGTATCCTTATTGAGTTCCATGTAATCAACACAAACCCTTCTATTTCCATTCTTTTTGGGCGTAATAACTAGAGGTGATACTTATTCACTGTCTGAAATAGGGTAAATGAATCCTGCATCTAACATTTTTTTGAAATTCTTCTTTTACCATGTCTTTGAGTGCAGGATTCATCCTTCTCTTGGGTTGGCGAATAGGTTTGTAACCTTCTTTGATGTATATGTGATGTGTACAGACTGAGGGGTGGACCCCTTTCATTTCTTTGCAATCCCAAGCGAAGGCATCAAGGTGTTGCCTTAAGATAGTAAGCAATTGTTCTTCTTGTTCTGTTGAAAGGGGAGTACTAATTTTCAGAATTCTAGAGGGGCTTATTTCCACAATTTTGACATGGCCTTGATCAGAACTAGTAGTGAGTAATTCTACCCATGCATTGTCTTTAGGCTTCCCTAAAGGTTCCTCTTCTAGTCCATCAATTTGCATGGCAGCAGGGTATTTTTTTTACAAAAAAGTATCAATATGATTGTCTTCATCTAGTTTCTTGCTTCCAACAGTGGCATGTAGTGTATAGATTGGGTAGGAGTGATTGATAGAATTCTTGGTCTTCTTCTTCTTCTCCCCACATAGGAAAATCATGTTGAATAATAGCTTGAGTTGGGGGGTATAATACAAGTTGTTTTGTGAGATTCCCATCCTTGATTGTCATGTTCCTAGATCTACAACTGATGTATGCATCAATAGTAGCTAACCAAGATCTCCCTAGGATAAGAGGATACCCATTGAACTTGGTATTAGGCTAGAGTATAAGGAAATCAGTGGTGTACTCCCAGGAATCGATGGAGACCATCACATCCTTAATGACACCCTCAGGTGCTACTATGGACATGTCTACAAGTTGCAGCATTGTTGTGGTTTTCCCTAGGGCTCCCCAGAGGTTAAGCTTAAGCATGATTTCCTTCGTCATGACATTGATTGCAACCCCTAGATCAATGAGTGTGTTGGGGACTATACTATTGTTAATATGTACATAGTGACTGGGCTACCAGGATCTAAATACTTTGGGGAGATGACCTTCCCAAGAATTAGATCAGCGAATTTCCCAACAAAATTGATAGTGGGGGCATATCTCCTCTTTCTTCCTGGCCTATTGAAAAATTCTTATGGGAGCATATTTGATGGCCTGTAGGAGAGGGATTTTGACACATGTTTTTTAGTTCTCCTAGAAGTTCAACCTCTTCTGAGGTATGTGGTTTGGGATGGACCAACCTTTCAGGATAGGGAGGTGGGTTGGTTTGAGGAGTGCTTTCTTTCTTCTCTTCTTTAATATATTCTATTGGAGAAGGTGGGTGAGCATTAGGAAGTACCTTCCCAGACCTAAGGTTGATTTCCTAGATTTCTACAGCATAGGTAGGATAGGAATTTTCTCCTCTATAGACTTGTTGGGCCTACTTATTGTTTGGGTTTGGATTAGGTTGAGCAGGCATTTTGGGTTTCTTAAGTGGATTATTTTGGGGTAATTTTGGTTGAGTAGGAGGAGGGGTCAAGGAAGGTGGTTGGGCTGTTTGGGGTCTCCATCCTTGTGAGAGAATACCCCATTAAGGAGGTTGATGTTGATATGGTTAGAAAGGTGGAATGACAAGTTGAGAAGGATAGGACCAAGGTGAAGACATGGACCATGGTTAGTTGTTTGGAGGATACCAAGACTGAAAAGGTGCATTTGACTTGAATTGAAAGAAGGAGGATAGTCTATACCTTTCATACCTTGTTGATATGGCCTACGGCCTTGTGGCCTCCTTTGGTTGACGAAGCAAAGTTGCTCCAAACCACCTTTTTCTCCTTGATAGACCACTTTCAGACCTAGAAGAGATGGGAACTTATTAGTTGCATGATTTTCCTCACACATAATGCATATTTGTATTACATTCAATGGACACTCATTTCTAGGGTGATTTTTGGTGCATCTAGGGAAAAATATGGCTAATGCACTTTCTACCTCCTTGTTTCTTCTCGATCTGCATTATATCCATCTGTAAGGAAAATGTATGTAACATATCTCTTTTAAAATCCTCTAACATACTTCCTATTTCATTCTTGATGGATGATGTAGAAGGTGAAGAACTTACCAAAATTTGGTTGGATCTACCTCTTTTTCTCGTAGCCCTATAGTTGTTCTTGAACATTGTCTTAATTTCCTCGTAATTGAGATGGTAATTATCTCCATTAGGCAACATGTTGAGGATCTCCATCAACTCTTCCCTGACCCCTCACAGTAAAACTATATTCATTGATTCTAGATCAAAGGTGCAATTATCTCTTATAGCTCAGATGAAATATTTATTCAAAGTCCTCAAGGGACTCATCTAGCCCTTGAGTCATCCTAAATATTTCTTTTTATGTCCCTTTCTTTGCAATAATGCTTGTAGTTTGTGTTGAATGCTTGTTGCATCTGTGTTGGGTCCCTATAATACTAGTGATTACCCCATTACTATTGTAGTTGTACCCCTTATTAATATTGTTGTGCCCCTGTTGTCCCCATATTGTTATTAATGTGCCCCATAGAATCCCTCTATTTCTATTTTTGTGGCTTTATATTATTATTGTTAGGTTGGTTGGGTTATATTGTGACTCCTTAGTCTCCTATATATAGAAAGGAGGTTTTGTCATTTGAATCATCCAAGAATTGTTCATTTATGTAATGTAAAGGAGGTTGCCCCTTCGAAGAGGCTGACTTCTAAGGCGTTGATCTATCTTTTCTATCTTTTATTGAGCTGGTTTCATAACATTTGGTATCAGAGCTTTGGATTCTAGGGTTTCATTGCTCCAAACAAGCCATCGTGGAATTTTCACTATAACGCTTTTTCTGTGACGTTTCAGAAGTTGGAAGAAAAACCCATTTGAGAAGACATCACGCTAAATCTCGGTTCTGAATTTCAAATATTTTTGCGCTATATTTGCGGAGATATGATCTGAGGAAGTTGGTCTTTTTAAAAACTCCTAAATTACATTCCAAACAAGTGACCTGGGGAAAATCGTCATAACTTTTTCTCTAAGCATTGGATTGAAATTTCGTAAGAAGGTATAGAAAGAGGACAAATTGTAGTTTCTTGTATATATTTTTCAGAGCCAAACGTCGAAACAGTGACTTGTGACATGTCGTACAAGTTTGCTCTACTAAACTAGTCTATAATCCGGTCACTGTGGGAGATTTCGCATAACTCTTCCTTGGAGAATCCAATTTGGATCAGACTGGTGGCATTGGAAAGAGGACACAGAGGGCTACCACAGATCACAATTTCAGAACTGGATGATCTGAAAGTATAGAGATACATCAGAGGCAATATCGAGCTCCTACAAAGTGAAAAAAAGTTGTGTAGATTCTTTTAAATTTTTGCTTAAGATTGGTTTGAAAATTTATTTTGAAGGAATTCAAAGGGCATAGTAGAGAATTATTATCAGTAACTAATTCCCCAAGGAAATAAAATGCAAACACCTAGTAAGCAACTTGAAATCTCTAGCATGACTCATGAAGAAGAGGAAGAAATGCTACATGATATATCAAAATTACATGAACAAGTGCAACAAATGTCATGCTCACAAAAGCTAACAGAAACTAAGATAAATGGCGTGGAATCTAAGATAAAGGGCATGGAAGCTAAGATGGATGATTTTAAGATAGATTTGAAGTCATATTTGAAGAGAGACATGGCAGATTTGAAGACAGACATGGCAGATTTGAAGACAGATTTGACAAATTTTCTACAAGAAATACTTACTAATGGTGAAAAGGTTGTA
>APFE030902686.1:1316-77148 GCA_000404065.3 Pinus taeda | reverse complement strand
AACAGTGGCAGTACTGCAAAATTACTTCTATTGGCCGAATCTTCGACAAGATGTTGGGAAGTACATCCGATCATGTACTGCCTGTGCCATTGCCAAACCGGCCATTAAGAAGCACGGCCTCTATACCACGTTGCCTACCCCTAGTCGACCTTGGGAATCCATCTCCATGGATTACATGTCGGGCTTTCATTCCACTAAGCATGGAAATGACTGTGTTTTTGTGGTCGTTGACAGGTTCTAGAAGATGGCCATTATGATGGCCTGCAAGAAGAATATCACGGCAGAAGCCACTGCTAAACTCTTCTTTGAATGAGTGTGGGTGCACTTTGGGATCCCACAGTCTATCATCTCATATCGGGACAGTCGGTTTCTCAGCACATTTTGGTCCAGTCTCTGGTCAATGCTGGACACCAAACTCACAAAATCCACAGCCTTCCATCCTCAAACTCATGGCCAGACAGAGGTTGTCAATAGGATGATTGTGCACATTCTGCGCATGTATAACTCAAAGCATCCACGAACATGGGACAAGAGCCTCCCCTATGTTCAGCACAGCTACAACCAAGCTCTTCACAGCTCCACTGGCCATAGCCCTTTTCAGGTGGGTTTGGGATTCCAGCCACTATGCCCCATTGATGTGGCCATGCCACTTGCAGCTACTCACATGAATTCAGCTCATGTCCAGTCCGAAACAGATAAGGCCACCAGCTTCATTGAGCGCATCCAACATATTCGCCAGCAGGTCCATGACATTCTTGAGAGATCAAATGCCAAGTACAAGCAGCGACATGATCAACATCGGGTGCCACACAAGTTTCAGGTCGGCGACAAAGTCTGGTTTTGCATTTGCAAAAGGAACGCCTTACTGGAGCCTATCAGAAATTGAGACCACTCCGATATTGTCCTTACACCATTACTAAGGCTATGGGAGACAATGCATTTGAGCTCAGCATTCCCCCATTCCTTGGCCTGCACCCAGTGTTCAATGTGGACCGCCTTCGGCCATACTTTCCACCATTACTAGACACATCCGACATTGCAGAACAGCTCCAACCCACAGAATTAAATCCAGATTGCATGGAACAAGCTGCAACTGATCGGATCATGGACACACAGATCAAGAACACTCGCCAACAGAATATCCAACTGTACCGAGTTGTCAAAGCAGGCCAACTCCTTCAGCAGGACAAGTGGTTCACCAGGGAACAGGTTCAGCAGAAGTTTCCTCATCTCATGGGGGAGCTCAACGCAATGGGGACCATTGCTTCCTAAGGGGGGAGGAATGATCCAGGTGGATATTGGTGGCCACCTGCCAAGTCCACCTGGACCCCCACCATTGTCTTTCTCAGCATTTTCAGTTTCCTTAATTGTAGCACAACTTACTAGTTTTAGCAGTTTTTCGAGTCCTGAACTTCCGGAGCCGTTTTGAGGCCCTAAACGACGTTTTTTGGGGAATCCGGGGGCAACATAGGTCCATGGAATGGACCATGTTTCACGTTCCAACAATGATAGTGCTCGAATAGATCTTTCTAATGAGCTATTGTACGCGTCAAACGGAGATCATATGCCAAAGATACGACCCCGGGAAGTTGATGTACCAACTTACCCCCAAACAGGGCCCACAGTTTGGCATTTCATCTCCTAGGGTTAGGTTTTGGAATGTTAAGGGTTTTTTATTGTTTCTCAACAATAAATAGGCCTTCGAGCCTCATTGTAACACAGTTTAGAGGCATGTAGCCATCACATCTCTTCTAAGAGATAAGCTACCATCGCCCTAGCTAGTTTATTTCCATTTCTGATTGTAAGCATGTTTCAGTATTTTCCATTAATGAAATGAAGTATTATTTCTACTGCATTTTTGTGTATATGGTTATCTCTGTAATTTGTTGCGTTCCTGTTTAAATCCGGATCAAACTAAGGGATTGAACTCAACCATTTTCTTCAAAATAGAATCAGTTACATTAAACTTGGGCCGAATTTCTGAAAATAGGTGTTGAATATGAACTCATATCTCCTAAACCATAGCACCTGTTGCAAAACTAAAAGAATTTTTTGTAGATAAGGTCATGTTGGAGAAAAACCTCTCTCAAATTTGGGAAATTTGTTTCCAGTTGCTTGCAATTTGTTCCACAAAATCATCTCTAAAACAGAAAATCATTAAAAATTTAAATCTGTGAAAATGAGCTGTAAATATCTAGTCACATTTCCCAATTCATGACACCTGTGAATAAACTGAAAGAGTTTTTTTTTTATATGGCTCGTTTTTAACAAAAACCTCCTTGGAGTTTTCAAAATTACTTTCCATCTGTTGTAAAATGACCCCGCACTAAAATGACTGAAACAGTAAAAAATATGAAAAATTTGCTTTGTTTTAATGTAGGCTCCAAATATCACTATATATCTCCCACATAGTAGCACCTGTGCATAAACTGAAGGAGGTTTTTGTTATTTGGTATGTGATGAACAAAAACCTCTTTCACTTTTGAAAAATTCCTTACCATTATTTCATAAATGGATTTTGTACTAAACTTGTCATCGTGTGCAGCAACTGACCTCAAAACATGCATAACCAAGAACCACTCATTCATTTCGATCATATCTTTTAATATGGGAGCTGGTTATGGGAGTGTGATATACCGTTGAAAATATTTTTCTGAGCTTCTTCTGATGGACACACTTGTGACATGTTTTGTGCTGAATATCATGTGCAAAACATCTAGCAAAACCAGACATAGTAAGAGCTCATGTTGATCCCTAGTGACAGACTACGAAGACTGGAACTAACACAAGCCATGAAAGTGTGGAAGAGCAGTGGGGCTAATGTTCTTCATTCTAGCCTCCACCTTTGTCTCTCTAAAAAGAAATAATTCAGGCTTCCTCTTTATACCCATCTCTTCAGTGGGTGATGGAGGTTCTTCTTGCCCTATAGGCTCCTCAAAAATATCTATTTGCTCACCCAAAAGGTTCTCCAAATCCTTTATGGTCAAAGGAGGATGTCCACAGTCACCAAATAGTGAAGGTTGACTGCTTGTAGAAGTGGGGGTTTTAGGAGAAAAATTCCTTGAGTTGTCCCTAGCTCTACGAGGCATGAAAAGAAGGGTTTTCTTCTTCTTCTTCTTCTTCTTCTTCTTCTTCTTCTTTTTTTTTTTTTTTTTTTTTTGCATTTTTCTTCAGGAAATGGAATGGAAAAGAAATAAACTTAACGTAGAAAATAGTACCTACTTTGACACCTCCCCGACAATGGTGCCAAAAGGTGATGAGTCCTAGTATTACAACAAGAATGTTGTGAATCCCAGGGCTACCAGTGTTAATTTATCAATCTAGATTTCGTACAAACTTAATAGGTGACAGTGATATATGCCCTTTAAGAAATATTTTGCCTAAGCTGCTCTCAAGCAATGAATTGAACTAAAATGTGCAAAGAGCATTTTGCAAATTTCCAAAATGAAAAACTACTTAACTTTGCAAGAAAAGAGATAATTGAAGCATTACTAACCCTATTCCATAAAAGAAACACTAATCTATTTGCATGGAAGGAAATGCTAGAAAAGGAGATCTTGATCTATTTTTCATAAAGTAACCCTAGCTAGTTGCATGAGAGTAAATGCCATGAAAGTGACTATAATCTATTTTGCAGGAAAACAGACTTATGTTACTCCAATCAAAGTAAATTATACTTTATTTCTGACAAAACCATTAAATTCTCAAAAGTGATCAATGTAAACTAATTGTATGCTACTTCATTCATAACCAAAACAATTTACCCTAGTCGCAGAATTAAAACACAACAATGAAGGAAACTATCTAAAGGGTCTTTGATCTTCTCAATTTAATTTTCAAGGATTAGAGGATGTTGTGGGGTGATGAAAAGAAAAAAGTGATATTGAGAGGCAATTATGGGCTTATTGTGAATAATTATGTGTAATGTTACAAGATTGCTACAAGATTCCCTATATTGCTTCAGGATTTCATCTGAGAGAACTCTAAAGGTTTTAATAGTGGTCTAAAGGTGGGTGAAGGAGGTATGAGGCTATGGAAGTGTGCAAGATACCTTTCCAAATCTAGATCTACTCAATATACTAACTTGTTCAGGGGAAAAAAATAAACCTAACAATCTCTTATAGCTCAATGGTGTAATTTCCAAAATGTGGACAATTTGCAGAGCGAGTAGAAATGGAAGGTGGAATGTTGAAGGAAGTGATGCTAATGCATAGGAAATGGTGCTTTTATACTCAATGAACCAATACACTTCCTCTACACACCAAATAAATATTTGAAGCTAACATAGACAAAGTTATTAAATGACTTCTAAAACACTAATTGTAGAAAACATAGTGCATGTGAAAGGACGAGTTGAATTTGGAAAATAATCTTACTATTGCATAAAAGAGAAATTATTATTGGTGTTTGTCCACATAGGGTCTATAACTAAGCTTCCCAAGGGAGCTCACTCACTAACATGTAGAAACAATGGTTTCCTTATAAACCATATTTGTAGAAAAGAAATAAAATTAGACTAAGTGCATGCAAAAGAAATACATAATAGAAATGTACGTAAGAAGGGGCTTAAGTCCTTCGGTTGGGCCCTAATCCAAGAAAACTTAACTTCCTTAAAGCAAACCCAAACTAGAAACAAAATAATGTTTTTGTTAATCTCAAAATTGTTCAAATATGTAACATGATAATCAAAATAACAAGCAGGAGTTTCCTTCTCTAATAACCACTATCTTTCTTCTTGAAATCGAATCCTACTACGCTAATAGGATCCTTTATTTATAAAAAAGTGAGTGGGGGGTAGCCTCCCTCAAGGGAGGGATGATTCCCTCCAAAACTCCTACAAAAGTGGATCTAGTCTCCTAGGGTTCTCACAATCACTGAGGGGTAGTAATTGTTCATGAGCTAGTCAAGTTGTTGATGGGTTGATGCAAGGAACAATCCTCCTAAATCTTCTCTTACTTGTCTCCAACTCGTTCTACAAAATAAATATTATTTTTCATCCATATTTAATGCATTAGGCTAAAAGGTATAATAAATATTCCCTAACCTTCCTAGGAACACATTATAACTTGAAAAAGATATTATCAAACGCAAAAAGAGGGGTTAAAATATGCTACATAATGGTTAGATGGGCTTGAATTGTACCTATCTGGGAGGCCCGTAAATAGTCAAGATGTAGTTGACATGTGGTATGTCCACCAAGAGGGTCTACAGAGAGTACACAAGCCAATGTTAATCATCAAACAAAGGGTTAAGTTGGGTGTAGGAACATATTACAAAGGAAAAGTTTTCTATTTGATTACAAAAAAATGAAATATAATTTTCTTGAGGTACCTTTTGCTCTTGATGGTGGACAGAGAATGTTAGGTATGTTACATAGTGTTATTAAACCTAAATGGTTAAAAAAATAGACCTATATTTGGTTACATATTAGAAATTGAGGAATTTTTTTTTTGGGGGGATGTTGGTAGTTGTTTGTGAGGTTTTCCATAGGTGGAGTTGGGGAAAAAATTCCACACGCTCGAACAATTTTTTTCAAAATTACATCTTGAACTATTCATAGGATAATATTATTAATGGCTTCAGGTCATTGAGCATAGTTTTAGCTCTAACTAGATTTAGCATTATCACATCATACACAAATGAGAAATCATGGAAATTATAGTTGATTAAATTGAATACTTAATTGATTTACATATTACAATGGTTGACTAGATTGAATACTTAGTTGAATGACATATTTCTATGTTGATTTATAGAATATTGATAGGATTGGATCATTATATTATCTTTCATCCATCTTGAAGCCTTCAAACTAGAGAAGGTAGACTGAGCTCACGAGACCATTTCTATCAATGGGTACCAATTTGGTGAATTGGTTTCTAAAACCTTCTAGATGTAGTTTGAGGCATCTAATAGTTATTTTGGGGGGTAAAACTTTGCTATTTAAGTTCCACAGGCTAGTGCTATTGTATACACAACTACCTTTCCAACAGTGCAAGAATCACCTTGATCGGAGCCTATATGCAAAAAATATGCCACCTAGAAGTTGACCTTCTTATCTTGACCACTATGATTCAAGAGTATACCACATCAACCCCAATTATTCATGGAAAAGAGGTTATCCATGTGATCATGATGAATAATACTCTAGAATAACTCATAATTTAACTTTAGTTAAGAGTTGAAGGAGTTGAAATTAACCAATATTAGGCTATGTCATGTTATAACCAAGCCCTGGGAGGAAAAGAGGTTCCATTTTATTTGAGTGCAGTTTGTGCCATAGTAGTATATAGTAGCTAAGAATGGATGAAAAGATAGAAAAAAAAAAAGAGGGTTTGTGTATTCTAGCATATAACAAGCCATAGTTCTCACTCCTTTACACTTGCTGGAATAAGGAATTATTGGGGTGGGGGGCAGGGGTGAATTAGCAATTAGTGAGGTTTTCAAATTTTAAACTCGATTATTATTTTCTCTTTCAATCTTGGCAATTACTCATGTGAGTAGTCTCATCAAAATACATAGGCAACAATGTAAACCATTCACATGAACACACAAACCATCAAACTGAGCAACACACATATATTGACACGGGAATTTTACATGGAAACCCAAAGGGATAAAACCACCAATATGTTTGTTATTATGATGTAATTTAAGCTCCTACTTAATTACATAAGTTTGTTTGTGAGCACCCACTCACAGGAGGCCCCATCCCCCTTTAAGTTAGTAAGCGAAAACTTTACAAGAGTTACCAACCTCTTATGAATGCAGACCACCACCTTATTTAGCCAATTATTCTACTTTTCATACCTTTTTTTTTAGACTAGGAAAACATAGGACCATAGCAATTGCATAGAAATACAAAAACATAGTCAGTGGTTCCACACAACACCTTCCTCTTTGCATTGCATACCTTCTTTACGCTGCATGCTTCACTCCTCAATCAGTTGTGGTCTCAACCCTCAGTGGTTCGCTATGATTATCAGTTCCTAGCAATCATATCCCTTATGTTCGCACACACTTCCTTACAATAGTATGCACTCTTCACTCAACACACACAACTATTTCCACACTTGGCTCAATGTTTTTGTGAGATTTTTGTTCTCCAATGACATAGTGAACAATGCACCTTGTTATCTCATCCGCCATCGCCTTCAATGCACACCATGGCACTCTGGTCTTCAATTAAGATCTTGTGTATGGGATTAGTTCACTCAACAAACTGACACAGGTATAGTCTCCATTGCATCTTTGTAAAACTTCGTTCTCGAATTTTGGATGTAATAGGTTTGAGACCAAATTCTGAAGTTTTTTTAATCCTTGTAATTAATCCTCAGTTCCACCATTAATCTTGCTTGTCCAGACATCATGGTTCTTCGTTCATTCTTTTGCAGGTTGTGGTCCTTGTTTTCTTGCATCCCAATACTCTGCAAGTTCCATTGGTTCCATATTTGTAAGCCTTCTCCAAGTTTGTTAGTACATCACCACATATCTTTATTACTCATAATTGCTCTCTTTAACATTATTTATTCTTTGACCTTCTCATTGTCCTCGTTTCCTTGTATCTCGGTTTTTTGTAGACGCCATTTAATACAGGTTAGGAGTTCAGAAGGTCGTGGGTTGGATGGCTCCACCTAACACATGTTTGTTTTTTATCTTTGAATGCTTGACTTGACCTGGAGGCCAAACTTGGGTCCATTTCCATTTATTTGACCCATTCAGCGTTGAAACCAAAAACACGGAAAAACCTTCCAAACTAGCTCCCTTGGCACAAACTTCAAGGAATTGTCACATCATCAGCTTATGTCATGTTGACATCACTTGGAATACATGGCGCCTTCTTCATGATGACGTGTCACCTAGAATTGGCCCTCTTGGCCTCTTTAAAATTCCAAAAACACTTACCATGTGCCATCTTCCTCTATTGTCGTGTCACCCTGACCCAACGTCATCTGCCACCATGGCTTCCACCTGTGATCTATGCATCACTTCTTCCCATTACGTGCATGAACCCGTCCCACATAGGTTGGGGTTAGGGGTCAGGGCTTCGTTTTGCTACCAAACTCTACTGCTCCACCCGACCTTTTACTAGTCTTGACTAGACCCCCTTCCTAACTTGGGTGTATTCTGACTAGTCCAAGGGCCCGACTAGGAGTTGGTCTCACACAAGTTGGGGATCAGGGAGAATTTCCATTTTTCAACTCCTACAACAAGGCTCGACCTCTGACTAGGCCCAAATTTCCTAAGTCTTGACCTCGATCCAAAATCTGCCTAGGTCCTGGTCTAGAAGTCCTTTTCCAAACTTCAGTATATTGTTGGAAAGATTATTCAGAGCATTGTCCAACTATGACACTTCTAGATACATCTAAGCTGGTCTCTTGAGGTAGAAGTTGCTCTCAAAACTTCTACCATCCACCCATAGTAGCTATAAGATTTTACAGCTTCTTTACATAACCTTCTATTATGATGGTTCGCTACTAAAGACTGCAGCAACCATAGGACTCCCCCTAAACTTGACACACCATGCATCTACCTACCTTTCTTATTTAACATCAATGCCAACATTATGCTCAATAATCTCCCCCTTTGTCATTTATGGAAATAAACCAAGCTCCCCCTTAAACAAAGCATGGTTTTCTTCTTCTCTACATTGCCCCTCGCATAAATAGTTATTGCACTCAGAGACTTATTCTCCCCCTTTGAGATCAATGGAAAAGGATACATGCAATGGAAGAAACTTCTACTAGATTTGTGCAACCTACTCTTCAAATGATATAATAGGTTGAGAAACTGAAAGGAAACATTAAATTTGATTCATTTGGTTGGAGAAGCTACAACTCCTATTTGTTGCCTAAGATACTCAAAGGGTTCTCGTGTCAGAGGTTTAGTGAATATATCTGCAAGTTTCTCATTAGTGGACACATACTCAAGTCAAACAACATTAGAAACAACTTGTTCTCTTAGGAAATAGAACTTGATTGGAATATATTTGGTCTTTAATGCTTGACATGATTTTCAGAGATGTTGATACCACTAGTTTTATCACACATGATTGGAATTGAATCAGTCAAATCTACCTTGATGTCCTTTAAGGTATGCTTCATCCAGAAAATTTGTGTGCAATAAGTGGCAGTTTCTATGTACTTCACTTCAATTGTTGATAATGAGATTGAGTCTTGTTTTTTGTTGACCCAAGACACTAGACAATCTCCCAAAAATAACATTGCTCCAGAGGTGATTTTCCTATCATCGAGACTGCTTTCCCAATCGACATCAATATAAGCTTTTAATTTAAAGTCTCTACTTTTGGAATACCACAACCCATAGTCTATTATGCCTTGTGAGTATTTGAAAATTCTTTTTGCAGCAATGACATGGATTTCTCGAGGACATGATTGAAATATGCCTACCAAGCCTATTCTTGCATGATGTCTAGTCTTGAGGCTATGAGGTACAATAGAATTCCAACCATTAATTTGTAGGTTGTCTGATTTACCAAAGGTGTCTCATATTCTTTACTTAACTTATAGCCAATTATCATGGGGGTACTAATTGGCTTGCATTCTTCCATCCTGAATGTATTCAATGTTTCTTCTAAATACTTGGATTGGGATATGAAGATGTCATCTTTATATTGATGAATATGCAACCCTAGAAAGAAGGACAACTCTCCTATCATAGACATCTCAAATTATTCCTGCATAGACTCAGCAAATTAGTGTCTCAACCATTCCAAGTCGTTTCCAAAGATTATATCATCTACATAAATCAAAATAATCAACAAGTGATTATCTTCAGATTTTATATACAAATTGTTGACAACAGTGCCTCTCTTGAAACCTTATTGCTAAAGGTATTTGTCCAATCTAGCATACCAAGCTCTAGGATCTTGCTTGAGCCCATACAAAGCATTTTTCAATTTGCATACATAATATTTGTTTTATGAAAGCATGAAACCTCTTGGTTGTTCTATATATACTTCTTCTTCTAGATCATCATTGAGAAAGGTCGACTTCACATCCATCTGGTATACCTTGATGTTCTTTTGAATGGAAAAAGCAAGAAATATTTTGATGGCTTCTAATCTTGCTAGAGGTGCAAAGGTTTCTTCAAAATATATCTCTTCTATTTGAGCATACCCTTTGCAGATTAGTCAAGCCTTGAACCTGATTACTTGGCCTTGCTCATTTGGCTTGTTTTTTAAGATCCATTTTGTGCTTATAACACTTTTCTCTTTGGGTCTTGGAACAAGATCCAAAGTTTCATTATTCTCAATTTGATCCAGTTATTAATTCATTTCCTTCACCCGGGACTTATCTTTACTTTCCCGACTAAGATTCTCAGGCTCAATCTGAGACAACAGAGAAAGGTTTTCACAACTTGGACTGCCAAGGACTCTCCTTCTAGTTTGAACACCAAGCCTTTGATTACCTATAATTTGAATTTTGGGATGTTTTTTCTGCACATATCTTGAAGGGGTTTTGGGCCTTGTGTTGTACTTATTTCTTCATCTTCATCGTTTTCCTCTACATCATCCTAGTCTGAGAATCTGGTGGTTGAAATTTCTTCTCCATCTATGTTCACGCTTTCTTCGGATGGCTTTGATCATGATAGTATTTCATCCACTATGATGTCAATGCAGTCTTCAACCGTTTTTTGTTTTCTTGTTGAAGCATTTGAAGCCTTTTCTATTGACCAAGTATCCAAGGAATATACCTTCATCAGCTTGAGAGTCAAATTTTCCAATATTTTTATCATTCCTCTTAATATAACATTTTCTCCTGAATACTTTGACATGTTTCACTAATGTTGTCCTCCATTTCCATATCTCATAGGGATTCTTATCATTATTAAGCCTAATTTGTGTTCTATTTGATAAATACACAGTGGCTTGTGCTACCAAAAGGTGTGTGAGACCTCTACTTCATCCATCATAGCTCTGTTCATCTCCTATATTATTTTCCTCTTTCTCTCTATTACTCCATTATGTTTTGGGGTTCTAGCCACTAAGTACTACCTCCTTATGCCATGATATTCACAATACTCTTCAAACTCTCTTGAAGTAAATTCTTTGCATATGTCTAATCTTAAGCATTTTATCTCTAGGTCTTTCTCATTTTCAACCTAGGATTTAAATATCTTGAAATTTTTTAGAGCTTATGATTTCTCTTTTAACAACAGTATTCAAGTGGCTCTAGTGAAATCATCAAGAAATAAAATAAAGTACCTTTCTTCTCTAAGGATTTTTGTCCTCATTGGGCCACAAATATCAGTGTGAATTAGCTCCAAAGGTTTAGAGGTTGAGAACTCCTCTGACTTGAACTAAGTCCTAGTTTGCTTGCCAAACTAACAACAGTTGTAGATTGAGTCATCAGGCTTTGACAGTCTTTGAAATCCTCTTACTAATTCTATAATGATGATTTTTACTAGATTATCAAAATTTATATGAACAAGTCTCCTATGCCACAACCAAGTTTGATTTGTCTTACTCAAGTGGCAGCTAACTCTGGAGTCATCAAACATGTATACATTATTGTGAATCCTGACTTCCTTTCACACTAGTTTTCCATTTTCTTCCTATCGGATCTCACAATCTTTGGATCGAAAAGTCACATTATATCCATTATCACACATCTGACTCACACTAAGCAAATTATGTTTAATAACTTCTACATATAATACATTTTGATCCTTAGTCTTTTCATCAAGACTGACTATGCCCTTACTTTTGATTCTTGCTAGAGAATTATTTTTGAAGGTGACATTGTTCCCTCCATATTTTTATTTCAAATACAAGAATTTACTCTTATCCCTGGTCATGTGCTTAGAAAAACCACTATCTACATACCATATATTTTCTTGGTCATCCACAGAAAAAGCCAATCCACACTCCAAGGTTTTCTCAGTCTTTTGTTTCCAACTCTTCTTGTCTTTTAAAAATTTTGGATCCCAATCATACTGTAATTTAGAAGGGTACTCAAACTTGCTTCTGCACTCACTTACCTTGTGCCTAAAATTATTGCATTTGAAGCATTCAAGTTCATCCATCAAGGGAGAGAAAGGATTTCTATTCCTATGAAGTGAGTTTAGAGCTCAATTTTTGTCTTAAATTTTCATCTCTTTCAACTTTGAATCTTCTGTAATTAAAAGCTTTATTCCCAAAGATATGGCATATATAGTAATGACCATAAAACAAATTTGGGTACCTGAATTTGGAGAATTAACAAAATTTATATGGTCATAGTTACCTCTATCATTTTGTTGATTGGTTCATTTCTCTATGGTGTGCATCTTTTGAGATGTTAGATTTATTTTTCCAATGTTGAGTGCCTCTCTGGATTGATTTTTGTTTATCTTCATTGATTCTTCCTTGGAGCACCTTTTCATAGCTTTGGCAGTCTTTGAATCCTACGGACCTAATGCTCATCTTTCACATAGAATATTTTTGTGATTCAGAGTATCACAGGACAATCTTTCTCTTTGGGGGCCTTTAACTGCTTAGAATGTCAATTAACTTATTTGTCCCTTCAATAAATTTTTTTGTCTAGATCCTTATCAGTCTCTAATATCTCAACACTTATTCTTAAGGAGACAATTTATGCTTCTAGACTCTGACAATTCTCCTCCCATTCGAGAATAAAATCATTAAGAACTTATTCCTTTCGTTTTGATTCCTCTAACTTGAATTTCAAGGACATAATCTCTCCTTTACATGGTTCAGAGATCATCTCCTCCTTTTCTTTATCAACTCCTGCTTTAAGATTCTATTATCCTCCTCTAGATTTTCACATGTTTGTTTTCTTCTAATCAGAGAGCTAAGCTGTCTTTACTTTTAATGACTTCTTCAAGTTTTTCTCTTTGAGAAAAAAATCGTCATTTTTTGAGTTATACAGACCTTCTTCAGCACGTAGCAACTGCTCTTTTATTTGCTTGTTCCTTTTTCTAACCTTTTTTAACTCGTCAAGAGCACTCATGAGCTCCCCTTCAAGGTCCACTACTCACTCTTCTTCTTCTTCAGAGTCTATGAAATTCTATTCCTTGGAGTCAACTTCAAGTTCCATAATTAAACATTCATTTGACTCACCCTCTGAAGAATCCTTGCTATCTAATTCTAGTGCAGAGATATCCTCTTTGGAGTAGAGACCCTTCTTCTTGAAGAAATCCCTTTTATAATATTTTTGAGCTTTATCTTTGGGATTTTTATCTTGGTCCTTATTTGACTTTTCTTTATAAAGACACTTGGAAGAAAAATGTCCAACTCTTCCACAATCAAAGAATTTAAAGGGCATCTTTCCTTTGTGCTTCCCGTATCCACACTTTAGTTTTCTAGCAAAGTGAACTAGTTATTGAATAGATTCATAGCTGGAATATACTTGATGATCCCTATGATTCTTACCCTTCTTAGATACCTTGAATGTTGCCTCTTGTGGTTCGGTCTTCTCTTTACCTACTATCATATCATAAGCAATGAGAGTACCAAGTAACTAGTCCATTATGAGACTTTTTAGATCATTCATCTCCTCAATGGCTGATATTTTGGTGTTAAATCTTATAGGCAAAGATATCAAGACCTTCTAAATAATTACGTCTTCTTTGGCCTCTAATCATATTGGTTACTTCATCAACTTTGAGGAAATACTCTTCTATGCTTTCTTCTTCACTTATTCTTAAGCTCTTGAACCTCATTCTGAAGGTTTGAATTTTTTCTTACTTGAATTTCTCATCTCCTTCATGACTCTGATTAAGCTTGTCCTGCACTTCCTTGGCTCACTTATTGTGCAAAACCTTTACAAGTTTAGATTGACATTGTGCATAACCTGTACAAGTTCAGATTGACTAAGACCGAAGAGAATGGCATTATTGGCCTACATTATTTCCATCCGCATTTGTAGGAGGGACTGCAAGGACAACATAATCTACCAAAACATAGCTCCAAACATCTATACCTAGGGACATGATATAGGATTCCATCCTAACTTTCCAAAAAGCATAGTTTGTCCCATCAAAGATAGGCATCTTACTTGAGTAAGAACTCTGACTCTCTTGTCTAGACAAGATTCCTTATGTATCTACCTTCCAGTGGTTAAAATTTTCCTGAAGGAACCTCGACTCTAATACCAATTGTTGGAATAAGAAATTACTAAGAGCAGGGGGTGAATCAGTAATTAGTGAAGTTTTTAAATTTTAAACTCTATTCTTATTTTCTATTTCAATATTGACAATTATTCATTTGAGAAGTCTCGGCACAATACATAGGAAAAAATGTAAACCATTCACCTAAACACACAAACCATCAGATTGAGTAGCATGCATATATTGACACAGGAATTTACATGGAAACCTAAAAGTAGAAAACCACCAATTTGTTTGTTATTATGATGTAATTTAAGCTTCTACTTAATTACATCAATTTGTTTGTGATCACCCACTCACAAGAGGCCCCAACCCCCTTTAAGTTAGCAAGCCACAACTTGCCAAGAGGCACCAACCTCTTATGAATGAAGGCCACCACCCGATTTAGCCAACTATTCTACTTTTCATATAATTTTTAGACTAAGAAAACAAAGGCCCATAACACTTGCATAAAAATACGAAAAACAGGTCAGTTGTCCCACATAGCACCTTCCTCTCTACATTGCAGACCTTCTTTACACTGCAATATTCACTCCTTAATCGGTTGTGGTCTCGACCCTCAGTTGTTTAGTATGATTATCGGTTCCTGGCAACCATATCGTTTTTGTTCGTACACACTCCCTTACAACAGTCTGCACTCTTCACTCAGCACACTCAATTGCTTCCCCACTTGACTCGATGTTTTCTGAGATTTTTTTTTCTCCAACGACATCGTTAACGATTCACCATGTCAGCTCATCGACCATGGCCTTCAATGCACACAATGGCACTCTGTTATTTAATTAAAATTTTGTGTATGCCATTAGTTCACTCAACCAGCTAGCACAATTATGGTCTCTAGTGCAGCTTTGTAAGGCTTTGTTTTGTAGTTTCGGTTGTAATAGGTTTTAGACCATATTCTGAAGGTTTTGCAATCCTTTTCATCAATCCTCAATTCCACCAATAAGCTTTCTTGTCTAGACGTCATGTCTCTACATTCATTCTTTTGCAGGTCGTGGTCCTTGTTTTCTTGCATCCCAATACTCGGCAAGCACCATTGATTCCATCTTTGTAAGCCTTCTCCAGGTTTTTTAGTACGTCATTAGATATCTTTAATACTCATCATGGCTCTCTTTAATGTGGACATTGCACTATTAATTATTTGAGATTCTCATGGTCCTCATTTCCTTGTATCCTAATTTTCTATAGGCACCATTTAATACAGGTCGAAAGGTCATGGTTCAATTGGTCCCACCTTTTACGCACTTGTGTTTTATCTTTGATTGCTTCACTCAACCTGGAGGCCCAACTTGGGTCCCTTTCCATTGATTTGACCCATTCAACACCAAAACCAAAAACACTAAAAATCCTTTCAAACCGGCCATTCTAGCACAAACTTCTAGGACTTCTCACATCATCAGCTTACGTCATGTTGACATCATTTGGGCACATGGAACCTTCTTCATGGTGTCATGTGCCACCTGGATTTGGCTCACTTGGCCTCTTCAAAAATCCAAAAACACTTGCCACATGCAATCTTCCTTTGTTATCATGTCACCTTGAGATGATGTCATCTGCCACCTATGCTCTATGCATCACTTCTTCCCATTTCTTTCATGTACTGGGTCCCACATAGGTCGGGGGTTGGGGATTTGTTATCCTACCAAACTTTGTTGTGCAACCCGACCTTTGAATGGTCCTGACTAAACCCACCTCTCAACTTAGTCGTATTCTGACTGGTCCAAGGGCACAACTAGGAGTTGGCCTCACACACGTCGGGGTCGAGGAGGATTTCCCTTTTTCAACTCCTACAACTAGGCATGACCTCCAACTAGGCCCAAATCGCATAAGTCTCGACCTCAATCCAAAATCCGCCAAAGTCTTGATCTAGAAGGAATTTTCGAGACTTCAACATACTGTTGGAAAGCTTCTTTATAGAACTGTCCAACTGCAACATTTCCAGAGACATTTGAGCTGGTCTCCTGAGGCAGAAATTGCTCTCAGACCTTAGGCCATCCATCCATCACAACTATAAGACTTTATAACTTCTTTACATAACCTGCTACTATGATGGTTCTTTACTAAAGACTATAGTAGCCATAGGACTCCCCCTGAACTTGAAACACCATGCATCTGCCTACCTTTCTGATTTGACATCAATGCCAACACTATGCTCAACAAAACTTGCATTAATTAAATTCAAAGAAGGAGAGAGAAAATCAACCTCAGTTTCCATCTGTGTTTTCTCCTGAAATGGTTTCCCAAATCATATATTGTGTTCCTTGTGGTTTGTGAGTTCTATATTTTTATTCTCTATTTTCCATGTTTTATCTATTATGTGCATAATCATATCATAGTAACTAGTGCATCTAGAAATCTATGGAAAAATTAACCCTCATAATGTAGATTTTGGATTTTCATTATATCTTAGTAGATTTGTTGTGATCAACTATCTACTGGAATATCCGTGAAATTTTACATATCATATTGGTATCATAGTAGGTTTCTTTGAGAATATTGTGGGGATATACAAGGGATCTAAACAGATCAAGTTGAAAGTCATTGAACCCCAGCCATGGCTAATGAATCTATTAATATCCCTCGACATATGGAAAAGGAGAAGTTCTTATTATTGGAAGATAAAGTCATAGATATAAGCCATAACATGAATCTCCTTATGGTGGCTCTAGAGAACAAGTTGGGAATTTGAGAAGATGGAGGTTTCAACTTAGATGTCATATCAAATGGTAAATCGAGGGATTACGAAGAAACGAAGAGGAAGCCTAGGAAATAACCCGAAAAGGAACAACCCACTTTGAGCACATGAATGGTTCACAAACCCTGTTTAAAGTGGAAGAAAAGGTCAACATCAGTCCATATTAAGGTGATATTGATTCATTGAAGTTAAATCACTAATTGTAGCAATTATAGGTTTATTTTAGTGTTCACCATATGGAGGAAAAACAAAAAATTTCATTTTCTTAGCTAAAATTAGAGGGTCGTGCCATAACATGGTGGGAAAACCACATCAAAACCTTGCGGTTGCAAGGAGATCCTTCAGTCAGAATAAGTGGGAGGATTTCAAATCTCTCATAAAGTCACAATTTTACCTTTTGGGTATGTAGAGGACTAGTGGATATGTTGGCATTATGTCAGATAGAGACAGGAGAAAAGTGTACAGGAGTACACCACAAAATTTAGGAATATGTCTATAATGTCGAGGATCTCCCCAAAGAATCCAGATATACCCATCAACTATCTATGGGTCTACATAGCCATCCACATAAGCAAGTGATTTTTTTCAAACTAAAAAAAGTGGATGAGGCTTATATACAGGGATAATACCTAGAGAATATAGGCCATAAGTAAGGGAAATCAAGCATTTCATTGAAAAAGGAGTCCCATGCAGCTTCCAAGGAGGGGAAGAAGAAGTGGAAAGGGAAAAATACAAAAAGATAGTAGCCATAACACACCAATTCAAAAATCTTAGCGACCACCACAACTACTGTAACATTGATGGTCATACAGAGAAAAATGTTGGAAGTTGCATCCAAAGCTCAACTAAAAGAACCAAAAGAAAGATGATAAGAAGAAATATGCCATGGCCACATATTTGAGAAACTAGGTAGAAAGTCGAATGTGGATTAGAATATTTTCTATACATTAGTGCAAAGAGGGGTGAATTTCGGTAGAATTTGGCAATAGGAAGAGAAGGAAATGACCAAACACTTCCATATAAAGACATAAGTTAAGAAGACAAAAGTTAATGCTCTATTCAACTCTTGATCATAGGTGCTTCTCATAGCAGCAGATTTGGTCAATAAAGTGGGACTAGAGACTCACAAACATATTAGTCCATATCCATTAGCATTGGTCAATAAGGAGGTAAAGACAATGGTAACCAAATAATGTAGAATGATTTTTTCTATCAACGTTGACTTTATTAATGAAATAGAATTAGATGTTGTTCCACTGGATGTATGTGGCATTGATTTTTGTCCTCTCTAAAAGAGGAATTTAATGCAATCATCATCTAGGTAATCTGAGCTATTCAAGGTGGAATTTGACCCTAGTTGCAAAATTTAACACTCCCTCTCAACTAGGAAGAATTCCAACTACCAATATCTGTCTGTTGATCATCACATCATCCTGTCATGTTGTCGACATGCTTTGGTTGTCTCTGCTCCACTCTATTTGTTGAAACTTTCTTGAATCTAAAAGAAGAATAATTGGGGATCATTAGATTCCACCCATGCTGAGCAATAAGATAACTAATCTACAGGGGAGAACATCTTTGACCTTGGAATCTCATTGGGGAGCTCATTCTCAACCCAAAATCTGCAAGTTTCAACCTAATCCTATTGCCTACCTATTTTCCCATTAATGATCCTCAATGGTTATGTGGTAGAACACCTGCATCATAATTGACTTGGGTTGTACACCCAAAGTACACTCTCAACCCGTTGGCCAAACGAGGAGTGATATTCCCAACAAGCCTTGCTTGAGGGTATGATGCCAGCTGGGGTATACTTTGCATAGACCAGACAGTCTAATGACTCATACAAAATGTAATATGCCCAAGAAGGGTCCTTCATACATGGCATTGACTCTTTTGACTTTTATGACTAGATGATAAATCCTAAAGGTTCACAATGGGAGCCATCACTAAAAATAAAATCCCTTGCTCATGAAACCCATGAGACAAGCATTACAATAATAATTTTATTTTTATTCTTTACATCAATTCATAAAATTCACAAATACACATGTCATTATGAAGACTGAACCTAGTTACACTTTTCAACACTCCCTCTTAACTAGGGAGGTATTCATAATGGTACTTGGTCATTCTCAATCTGAAGAATTCTCATAATAAGAGTCAATCCTCTGATTGGTAACCCATCTGTATAACATCATATCAACCAACATTGTCACATAGCAAGGCCTTGACTAACAACTCTATCTCTCCACAAGATCTGAGCTCAATGTGTGGCGAGACCAATGATATATAGACACTCTCATCATTGTCTCTCTTGGAACATACCCCACACGGGTTCTCAGCCTTTGTTCCACCAGGACTATTCTTATCTTGGATTCCTAGTCCTCAAAGAATATCGGTCCTCTACGACTACCCTTCTCTTGGATAAAATCCTCAAAGAGCATCAGATGCCATATGTTTACCCAATCCTCCATTCCGTCTTCCCAAGTGAAAACAAGAATGATGTGTCTATCTCTCCCTCTCAATTAGGGAGGACATATCTATTCCAATAAAGGAATGTATTCATTCCTACAGAATGAGTGTACCTAAGCTCCCTCTTGGGTTAGGAATTTCCAAGTTTCTTCCAAGTAAGAAACTTGTTTCTAGGCTCCCTCTTAATTAGGGACCTACAACAACTCCTCAAGTGGAGATGATGGGACAACTAGATGCTTGAAGAACTACTCTTCATGATGTCATGAACTTCTTTTTGTTATTTAGGAGTCTTCATGTTTGGGGCTTCTACATAGGGCAGCAACCATCCATCTCTTTCATCCATGAGTCATCCATGTCATCATTGGAAAGCGATCCATCAGTCCATATCTGGACTTCCTTCATGCCATGTTGCTTTATTCATGCTGTGTTTACTTAAGGATCTTTCATCCTACTACATGTGCATCGTGGTGGAAGACATCCATTGATCTTCCCTTGGTAGCCCTGCATAAACCCATCCAGGTATTTGTTAAAATATAAGGGAATGAACATTAAAATTAACATTACCTTTGTGATGGTCTTTCATCATGACATCTTCTAATTTGCATCAGCATCCTGCATACATATCAACACATCTCCCAAATATATATTGTCAAGGGTCTCTTTCTTTTTCAGACTCCATCAAAGTCTTCATATCTTTCACAGAGATTTTCTAGTTAAATATTCTTGTCTTTCAGATGTTGATTGCCTTTGTCATGGTTGCAAATTCCATGATCTCTTCCTTCCTTTCTTCACACATTTCATTTCCAGGAGCTTCCAATAAGAGTTCCTAAATTATAGTCAACCACCTCATACTTCATATGAGGAAATATTATGTTGATTTCATCTAGTGAATGTGTGACCCATGCATTCTTGCATTCCTCTGAAGGAGGAGATCCTTCCTTTGATTATTCTCTCAAGATAGAGCATTGATCCATGTTACCTACAACCATATGACATGACTCTGCAATAGTGTATGTAAGCATACATACCTCATATTTCCTTTAGGTCATCCGGATTTCATACAACAACTTCCTTGATTGAAAGAGCTTCAATCCCTTGATTTACTTCACTTTTATGTCATCATACCATCATCCCATGAATTCCACAGGTTTGGAATTCTTGATGAACACTTGCTTGCCCTCATGATCATTGAACCTTTCAATGAAGATTCCATTAGATAATCATGAGGATCTAAAGTATCCCCATTAGCAGATGTTTCCTTTTTACAGATGTATGATGAACCTTGTACTAGATGACCTTGCCACTTGTGGTTTCAATGAGATTCCCAAGAGCTATATCTTTGACTTCCATAGATTCTAACCATCTTTCATGTTTCTCTATGATGATTTCCTGAGCTCTTGCTTCCAATGCTTCTATGATGCCTTGATGCATCCCATTTAGTGAATCATGATAGCCATATATTACAATAGAAGACTTAGGAACTTGAAAAGAACTTAGTTGAGGAAGACTATCTTATCTTAGATTTCTTCTTTTCAGCTTCCTCCACTTCTTCGGTGATATAAGCTTCTTCTCTTCCTATTTTGTTATTGTCCTTCTTGATCTTAGGACAACCTCTTTTGTAGTGTCCATATTCTTAACACCCATAACATTGGATCTTAGCCATGTTCCTTTTTCTTTTTCCGAGAATCAGACTTCCCAAATTTTCCTTTTCTTCTTGTCATTGTAGCATAAGCTTGATTTTTCTCACCTGCTACCACATCAGATTTGAACTTTAGTCTATATTCTTCAATCTTTCACAATGACCATAGATCCTGGAATGGAGTAGCTTCTTTCTTCCCATAAACACTTGAAGTAAATTTACCCCACTCTTCTGGTAGTGCATTTAATACAACTGTAGTCATTTCTCTATCAGACGTGACTTCTCCCAGATCTTGTAGTTGATCCCGGATCTCAGATATCCTCATAAAGTATGAGGCTATTCTATCTTCCCTTGATATCTTTAGTTTGTAGATTTCTTGCCTTAATGAGATGACTTCTCCAGTAGTGCTTACGGAATACAACTCTAATAGTTTGTCATAGATTTGTTTTGAAGTTTTGAGTTTGGATACATATGGGATGAGGGGATCCTTGATGGATTCTATGAGAATACTTTGAGCCTTACTTTCCCATTTCATATACTTTGCAAGATCTTGAGCATCTTCCTTTCTTGGTTTAGTTACAGATCCTTTGACATGTTCCATAACCTCATTTTCAATATGATTCAGATCCGTCCTTTTCTTCCATGCAAGATAGTTTGAAGCCCCAACCAATTTGTTGTTTTCCTTGCAAAAAGACATTTTGACATATTCAGATATGGACAAAAATATACTTACTTGATAGGATGCTCCTTCTTCTTGTTGCTTCCTTGATGTTGATGATGATATAGAGGATATAAAACTTCTCTTTGTTGAAGATAGTTTTCTTCAATAATGATTCTTGATCTCACAGAGAGGGAGATCCCTTTTGATGGTGAAGCCTTGTTGATGAGGATTAGTGATGACTTCTTCATGATGTCTTCGATGGGAGGAATCTAGGATTTTGATGCTTTCTTGTAGATCTTGACTTCACTTCGATATCCTTCAAATTGTTCTGATGTCCTTCTCAAGATTTGATCCTTGAGTGTCCCTTTATAAGATTCCCTTCCTTGACTTTGTCACGTTAGCTTTGATACCATGTTGAGAAATCTAGGGCATAACAATTATGTGATTTCTCTTCTATTAGTAACTGCTTGTGAGTGTTTTTTACTTCCTTAGATTATGATATTCTTTTAATTATGTTATTAGTGCTCTTCTTCAACAAAAAACTACCAATGCATAAACTATAAAGAGATAAGAGACACATTATATAACCTATCAACCAGGGCCAAAACCTCTCACTCTTTGAGAGGAAAGCCCGAACAAATTCTTCTACTTATAGATATTCCAATTGATGAATACCAAGATCAAGACCCTTGACCTATTTTCCACCCCAAGACCAAGACACAAAGCTCCCTCGATGAATTCCTTCTTCCTTGAGTCAACGATAGACAACCTTCTACGTTTTCCTTCTTCTCAACTTCTCTTCAACTTCGGCTGCTTCAGAACTTTACTAGTTTCGACCTCCTTGAATTAGGCCTTCTTTGCATGGTGATTCCTTCTAGCATCCCTCAGCTTCCTCTTAAACTTGCCCTATTACCAACTCCACTACTCAAGGGGATTGTAATTCTTCTCGATTCCTTTTACTGTAATCGAACTCTTACTTTCTCACATGTGTAGGGAAAATAACCTAAAAATACTTGAAAAGGAGTTGGTTTATATATATATATATATATATTATATAATATAATATATTATATAATATTCTTAATAGGCTTCCCTTACAAACTTCACACTTTTTCCTGTTTCATACCTTCACTGGAATTATGTTCTGAAATGGAGACGAACTGCCCTATATATAGTTGTTGTAACCTCATAATGAGCTGACATAACTGCAAGTTAGGCCGACATGTCATTTGATGGAGATATAATTATCCTTCTTGAAGCCGACTTAAGGATGAGACTTTGCTTGGTATTGGAGGGCTATTTATACTTGTCTAATAACTCATACAAAATTTAATATGCCCAAGAAGGCTCCTTCATACATGACATTGACTCTAAAGGTCCTTCATACATGACATTGACTCTTTTTGACTTTTATGACTAGATGACAAATCCTAAAGGCTCACAATGGGGGCCATCACTAAAAATAAAATCCCTTGCTCATGAAACCCATGAGACAAGCATTACAATAATAATTTTATTTTTCTTCTTTACATCAATTCATAAAAATCACAATTACACATGTCATTATGAAGACCGAACCTAGTTACA
Organism: Pinus taeda; assembly: GCA_000404065.3. Classification (NCBI taxonomy): domain Eukaryota; kingdom Viridiplantae; phylum Streptophyta; class Pinopsida; order Pinales; family Pinaceae; genus Pinus; species Pinus taeda. The sequence continues at coordinate 53,958 of APFE030902686.1, read as the reverse complement.
ATTTTCAACACTATGGCCCATTTGTTCATCATCCTTAATTAAACTAACTAATTGTGGTCCCCCTTTTATATCGCATTATGCCCTTGGGTACCCCATATTATCCAACCCTAGGTATACTGCAAAAGATTTGTCACAATTAGAATAAAAATGAATGTGGCTTCATTTTCCATATAATGCTCAAAGAAATCAAATTCAAGAGTACAATCATTAGATCCATTGACAATACTTCTGTTTTTCAAAGCTAATAGGTCTTTCTCACCTATATGGTCCAATCTTGGTGCCATGTCATTGTATTCTATGTGTGTAACTTGTTTTCTGAAGCAAGATATTCCTTAGGAGGTTCATATTCTTAAGCTATAGAGATTATAGATCTACTATTACAGTCAATAACACACACATGAGATTGGAACAAAGTTCGTGCACAAACACCCTCTTATAATACCATTGTTCCTCAAGCCGTCTTAGATCGTATGTTAAAGAAAAAAACCTACACGTTGCATCATTAAGTCTACTTACTCATAGTAAGTTTCGTGCTAAGCCCGAAACGTGCAAAATTCCACTAATCTCCTTTACTTCGACATCATAGAGCCTGATCAAGATTCTAACCATGACCAACTATGTTGAGAGGAGAATTATCATGAAGGTATACCATCCCACCATCAAGTTGCTCATACACTAAAAACTAATGTTGATGGGAAGTTATATGGAAGGAAGCTTTAGAGTCTACCAAGTATGCACTCTACACCCCATGAGTTGTCAAACCTGTAACAAATGCATCTCCACTATCCTCTTGGGAATATTTTTAAGATTCACCATCATAATCTTTCTTTTCTTATTATTCTTCTTCTCCCCTTCCCTACAATTGGCATTTTGTAATCTTCTACCTTGCTACAGTTCCAACATTTTGCCCTGGATTTTCCCAGAGACTTATGTCTCCTAAAGGATTTGGATCTCTCCTTTTCTCTTCTTGCCTTTCCCATTCAATCTCCACAGAGGCCTCATTGGTGGATTCAAAAGCTTTCCACCTCAACTCCTCTGAGTAAAGCAACCACAATATCATTGAGCATTAACGTGTTTATAGTGCTTTGAATGGGCATTACCAAGTGGTCTCATGAACGTAGCAAAGAACACAAAAGTGTCATACAAGGATCCTCCTCATACATCTTCAATCCAACTAAACTCAACTAAGTCACAATAGTATTAAATGCATTTAGGTCTTGTAAAGAAGTCTACTAATCCTAAGAACTGTTAAAATTTGAAAATAACTCTAAATACTTAAATAGTATTTTTAACCCAACCAAAATTATTAAACATGGTTATTGGGATGTCAAATGTTTCACATTATGCACAAATAAAATTAATAAAAAAATATACCATTTCTTTCACAACTTATGATTCGAACTAGAAATGAAATTTGAAAATAACTCTAAATACTTAAATAGTATTTTTAACCCAACCAAAATTATTAAACATGTTTATTGGGATGTCAAATGTTTCACATTATGCACAAATAAAATTAATAAAAAAATATACCATTTCTTTCACAACTTATGATTGGAACTAGAAATGAATGGGTTATTTATTTTGAGGATAGCCTAATTAATAGAAGAAATGACTCTTTTGAGAGTGAATGTTGTGGAAATATATTTTTAAGAATGATAAGTTTAAGTTGTTTAATATGTAGAGTTAGATTGGAAAAGATATTTTTAAAGAGACTAAATATATTTATGCATTTAAAAACATATTTTAAACAAGAAGAAATCACAATCTCAACGAAATTGTTTCAAAGACAAAATTCTAAAGTTAATAACCATTTCATCTAACCATTAATTAAATTTAAATTTTTTGATATTCATAAACTTATCATAAAAATGAGGGAAAGATGGGTTATTTTGCTTATCGTTTTATTGATATTGTTTTCCACTGTAAAAATATGGGTTATTTTCCTTGTAACTTATGCTCATGAGAGAAAGATGAGTTATTTTCCTTATGGTTTTACTGATATTCATTTTCCATGGTAATAAAGATGGGTTATTTTCCTGGTAACATTTTCCTTGTAACTTATATTGGACGAGAAAGTAGATTTTCGCTTCGACAAATCTAGGTCATTCAAATACGAGATGACTGCCATGCCAGGTCGTAAATTTACCCACCATAGTCAATCACGGTTGTCGACCCCAGACTTCAAGAGAGCAACGTGGTCAATCACGGTTGTCGACTGGAGCGGCTGACATTTGCATTAGCGAATTAACCCAGCTATATACATATATATATATATATATATATCCTATCCTGCGCCCACTTACCATCTATTACTGTCAGAAATATATCTTTTCGCCTGCATTCACGTACCATCCATTACTGTAAGTTTTAATTTGTTGAGTCTGTAATTACCATCTATTACTGTAACATATATCTTTTCGCCTGTATTCACGTGACATCCATAACTGTAAGGTTTAATTTGTTTGAGGCTGTAGGCGATTCATGGCAATGGGGAAGGGTTATTGACTACTTCGCCCATTCTTTTTTGTTTTCATCATGAGTGGTATGAAGCTAGTTTGTTGGCTGTCAAAACATCAAAATCCAGCTCCTTGGTGCCCCGAGAAGCTTATAGAATAGCGTATAGCTCCTTGGTGCTCCGAGAAGCTTATAGAACAGTGTATAATTTTCAGCTCATTAAACATTGGAAGAATGGTATATTTTATTTGTATGTTTTAATTTTTTTCCATCACGACTCTTTTTGCAGAAATTTTAATCATGGAGTTGGGATTTCCTGTCACTAATGTGTCTGATGCTGCGTGATGTGCGTTGCGGCAAATTACTCTCAAGATCCAAATGGTTAGTATTACAAATGAATTTCAATACGATGTCCAATGGTCGTTTTCAGTGGTCGTGTAAATGAAAGTTGTGTTTAACCTTATCATCTCACTGTTTTCCCTAGGATTTAATGAAAATATGTGTCCATTTTTTTAGTAGAAAAAAACAGAACATTCATATATTAAATAGAGAATGTTTTACATATGCTTCGGTCTTTATCTATGCTATATTCCGCACTGATGTCTAATAACTACTCTGGAGCGCTACATAACCTACTGTGCAGACACAAAACCCTGTCTCTCAGAGAGGTAAATATGATGACAATACTCATTTAAGGAAGCAGAGATTAAATTTTCAACTTCTCCTGTCCACAAATCGATCCATTATCTAGCATTTCGAAAAACATATGCCCCGGATGCAGAGACACGCCACGCTTTGATAGAATATCAGCATCGTTGTTCTGCTCACGGAAGACATGTTGAAAGGTGACCTCAATAAAAGTTGCCTTCAGCTCGGAGATCATCTGTATCCAATTGCAAAGAGATGGTACCTCAAAAGCATGCCGTCCCTGAACCCACTGGATCACTGAGAGATAATCCCCAACGATCAGGATTTTGTCTAAGCCCAGCCACTTAGAGCATTGAAGGGCTCTCCATAATGCTAACAATTCTGCCCGACAATTGTCCCCAAAGCCACCAGACCAATGAAATCGATATTGAACAATGGGATTGAGTTGGAGAAACACTCCACAACTGCAAAGGCCACTAGAGGAGACACCATCAAAGTAGCAAATCGGAAATCTGCAGTCCAAGTTAACAATCAAAATTGATCTGGATGTAGCTTTGGGAACCCAGGGACCTACTTCCATGAAATATGCCACCATCCTCAGGGAAGCTGCCTTTGTGTCTGGAGAAATGCCTTCAAAAATAAGTTTATTTCAAGATCTTCAAATACCCCACATGACATATAGAGGAACTGCCTTGTAGGCCTTAGCTTGGAGAGTCCAGGACCCAGTGCAGGCATGGGCGGAGGAGCGATCTGTATGAACATTGTCACATAGAAGAAGAGGAACCTTGGTCCAAATGGCAACAGCGAAGGGGCAATGTAGAAATAGGTGGAAGCAGTCCTCAGAATCAATCTTGCAAAGGGAACATCTACCAGGGTTCACGAATCCTTTCTTCAGCAGAATATCCCAAGTTTTTTTTAGCCAGAATGCGTAGTGTTTTTATATATATAAATCGCGCCCGTTCGCTTGCAAAATCAGGATTTTACATATGATCATATTTTCAAGCCTGCTAAGAGCTTCTGAGACATCAATTGTTCCCCATCCCTTCCCTGAGAGTTTTCCCCATGCTTCCTACAAAAAATGCTCATTTCTGGTAGCCTATGGCTATACATTCGACAGAACTGTAATAGTAAATATATAAATTTATATTGCCATATAAAAACATTTTTCAAAAACTGAGTGAGAGAACAGACTACTCCTCCATCGGCGTTGGACTGTTAAGATCCAATCTAGTGAATTCTTCTTCATTGCTCTGACTGTTCTCCTCCATCTTGACCTTTAGTTTCTCAATTTGCTGACACAACGCATCCACCTCGTTTTCCAATTGTCGGATGCATTCCTTCTTTTCGAGCTGCAACTCATGCATGGCCAGAGCCTCCTTTTGCTGCTGATGGATACATCAATGCAGAATAGCCAGACCTTCCCAATGTTTTAAAAAACGGCCGAATCGAATTTGAAATGGCCGAGTTGATCTGAGTCGTTGGGATTTTTTGTGACTTGGAGTCAGTCATGACTCGGTCAACTCGGCTGCTACTGCAATAACTCAACCGAGTCAATGAATGCGGCCTGTAACCCCCAAAAAAATACGATTTTTCATATTTTTAAATTTTTTTTTAATTGTTAGCTGAGTGTCGGGGACTCCAAGGTGTTTTCTAAATTAGTTAAATGCTATTTGGGGTCCATTCCCCTCTCCTAGTATTGATATGCTATTCAAATTTCATGGTAATGTTAAATTCTTAAAGTAAAAGAATGAAAATGCATTCTTTTACTTAAATTTTTAACATTACCATGAAATGACTCAGGATGTTTGAGAGTGGTTCCGGCCTCATTGGATTTCATATGGAGAAAGTAGAATTTTAGATTTCATTCAAAATCCAGCAGACTTATCAGTTTTCAGGATTTCAGGATTGGAGGATTGCAATGTTTCCATTGAATTTTGTCATGTATTAGGGTATGGAACTCGTATTTAATCAAGAGCACCAATCCCTCTATGTACCTTGATGTTAGTGACATTGGTTGTTGAACTCCTCTGGGATTCGACAACCAAGAGCTTTTGAAAATGTCGCTCCCGCTCCTGTTTTCGCTCTCACTCCCCACTTTCGCTCCTGCTCCCAAGTAACACTGAGCCAGATGATGTTGGAAACTCTAGTAGTAGCTAGTAGTACTGGTCACAAACTTTTGTTGTAGAGGCCATTTATAGCCTCCTTGGTTATGTGTTTTTATTTTGATCTCTATATCATCATCGTGTATGTATTGGACAGTGCACTGGGTGCCATTTTGATATAATGGATATATTCATGAGCCTACTTTGATCATATGTTGTCTTCTATCTATGTTCTAATGCTGTGTGTTTGGAAACATGAATGAAAATCTTTAAAATTATGTGTTTTTATAAAAAATAAATATTTAATGTATTTTTTACAACGACCGAGTCATTGAATTCGAGTCGGCCGTGTTGATATTGAGTTAGAGTCGGAGTCGGAGTCGGAGTCGACCCTCGGCCGAGTCGGAGTCGGAGTTGGAGTTTTAAAACATTGGACCTTCCCGAATCTCCAAATGTTCCTGCACACAGTCCTTACAAGCATTCCTATTGCTGCCACCTTCCCGAGCTTTGCCCTCCCTTGACCCTGCTGTCCTAGGCTTGCGACGGCCCTAGGAATCGAACAGAGAGCTGTCTTTTGCTGAATTGTTGTGCAAGCTCATGATATTTTCCAGTATGCCACAGACCCCCAACTCCAGAATGTTTTCAACACTTAGCCCAGAGCTCACAATGTTCTGCTCCAACTCCCCCACCCGTCTCTGCTTATCTACAAAATTCTTGACCTCACTTAGACAACCAACACTATACAAGTCAACACACAAGTTCCCCTTGCAACAACAAACTCCTCCAAAGACCTGCCTGAAGGCCAGTGCTTTGACCCAAAACCCGCAACAAATGCTCAGTGACCCCAGCTTTGGCCGTCGGGTCTTCGCAGAGACCACCTGAGCAAAGATTAACCATAAACCATAACAACATATCAAACTGTTACTCCTTAAATAGAAGGTGTAGGTCTGGATTTTGATGCAGTACTGAAGATTGGTACTCATGGAGCTGAGATTCCAATGCTCCTCCTTAATTTCCCATCTATCCACCATAATTTCCTAGCTCTTCTCCTCATCTTCATCCTAACCCACGCCTTCCTCCCACGCGCGGCCAGAGCAATTATGAGCAGAGGAATTAAATGTTTCTCACACTCTCCCATTAACTTACCATCTCCTATGCTGGATTGCCGACCTTTACAACAGATTCTATACCGTGGGGGCTGGGTTCTCATGCTATGAGATCTTCCTAACCCAAGTGTAGTACCATCATGAAGGATGCAAACACGTTGCTGCAACGAGCTGAGACAACCATTGCCACGAGGCGCAAGGACAGGCCGGGTCAAATAAAGGCCGATGCGACAGGGAACGAGGAGTAGGAGGTTGAATATAAAGGAGAAGGGGGCCATAACAAAATGGAGAGGAGGAGGAATGAAAAGGATGGGAGGCCTAACGGGATGAGAAGAAGAGGGGTGATGAGGGTTAGGGAGAAGAGGTAATAAAGGAGAAGAGGGGAGGGGGAGGAAGGGACGAGGGGGGGAAATATAGGGAGGTAATGGAGCAAGGGGGGGTAAGGAGAGATAATGTGCGACTAACCTTGAAATTTCCAATTTGTTTTTCCTTTCTAACCTCTTGGATGAGCCAAGAATGTCATCCTCAGACCAATAATTAGATCTCATGACTAAGATTAGGGAATGCATGTCGTTTCCTCTACCTCATTCACTATACTTCTTTCTGCATTCAACTCACAAGCCAAGTTTTCTTGCTTATCTGCTTCTTGGTTATTCCCTCTTAGGATATGAAAGAACGACACCAAATCAAAGAAGGGAATCATCCCTTGGGATCTCTTAATAATTTGATTTAGGTTCATGTTATTTGTTGATGAATTATAATTCATATGCTTTATGATCAACATTGAGTCTCCTAAGACTTGAATCTTTCTGATGCCCTTTTTTTGAGCCAAGGATAGTCCGAGAAACAAGCCATAAGCTTCAACTTGATTGTTTTTCTTCCTACCTAGGCACCAAGCATATCTGTCTTTGATGTTTCCTTCGGGATTAATGAGAATCCCTCCCCCTCTTGCCACCTTAAGCAAAATGTCCCAAGTTAATATGCTGTTGTGGAGCACTAACCAAGTGAAGCACTTGATTTTAATGGAACTTCCCAACCCCATAAATATGTAGTACAGTCTGCATAGGAAAGTGGATGGATGTTGGAAGAAATCTATTCGTACACTTCCTTTGTTGCAATCCTATCATTCATGATTCGCCCACCCCACATTAGCTGATCTGGACGCTAGAAGAAAGAGATACTCGCTTGTGAGAGTAGACAACGGTATGCTTCCCATTCTTCTGCCAAGTCGTTCGAGATACCAAGCTGTCTAGCATGAGGCCACACCGAGATAGAAAATGGTGTATGGTAACCCATCTAAGGCTAGTCAAATTATGAACTCCCTGCTGATTTAGAATATGAATTATGGGAACCGACAGTACATGGTAGCCTTGCATTCCTTTGATGGCATCCCTTCCAACTTGTATATGTTGCCCATCACCTACCCACCACTGGACGTTACTGCAGAGCCACAGAATTGCATGTCAAAGGCTACGCCAGATATACTATGCGCAAGAATTCGATGGCACCCCAGCCTCAACCCACTCCTCTAGGCCTTGACTCTGAATGTATTTGGTGAACAGAATGCTCTGCCATAGTCCTCTTTACCTGAATTCCTTCCACAGAGTCGTTGCCATGAGGGCAATATTGAACCTCCTGAGGTCTAGGATACCCCAACCGCCCATCTTGATAGGCTTGGAAATCGTACTCAATCCCGCAAGATGTATCTTTCTGCAGGAGCCGACACCATACCAAATAAATTTGGCAATAATGGATTCAATATCATGAATCATAGACTATGGGATGTGAAAGAGATGCATCCAGAAAATAGGTAGTCCTTGTAAAAAAGCATTAGTCATAATGACCTTGTCCCCCAACAATAACCATTTATGATCCCAGCGTGTCAACATCTTCTTGAATTTGTTGACAATCCAATCCCAATCTTGTTTTTTGTTATTGGTGGGTTTTAAGAAGCATCCAAAATATTTGAAGCCCTCAGACATAGGGCAGATTTTAGTCCTGAATAATGTGGAAATCTTGAGAATCTCCGCTGAATCTCTATCATCCGAGACTAGCTTAGTCTTGTATTTGTTGGTACACAGCTCGGAGGCTTTGCCAGATTTCTCAAGTGTCCTATGGAAAGAGGAACACTCTGAATTTTGTGCTACTCCAATGCATAAAATATCGTCCACGAACATTAGGTGGGACAAATTGTAGGCTCTGGAGATCCCACAACCAGAAATAGTGCCAACTTCCTTCTTGGCAATGCTCTCTCTGCTAAAAGCATCCGTGACGAGAGTGAAAAGTAAAGGGGACAATGCACAACCTTGTTTGAGCCCCCTGTGTATCTTAAAAAATTGAGTAGGCTCTCCATTGAAGCTGTGGATATGCAGGCCATGATCCATTGTACACACCTATGCTTGAATCCAATTTTGTACAAAATCATAGTGAGGAACTCCCAATCCACACAATCATATGCCTGGTTAAGATCGATTTTCATGAGACAAGATTTTATTTTCCTCATCTTGACCGAATGTATACATTCTCGTGTTATGGCAACAACATTCGAAATCCTCCTGTTAGACAAAAAACCAAACTGCTCCAAAGATATAGGAGGCGAAATAATCTTTTTGACACGATTAGCAAGGAGTTTTGACTTCATTTTATAAACAAAATTACATAAGGAGATCGGCCTATAGTCAGAGAAAGAAAGAGATTTTGGTTTTTTAGGAATTAATGTAAGGAAGGTGGAGTTAATAGCACCTGGAATGTGCCCAATACGTCTAACTACCTCAACCATGTTGATAAGCTCAGATCCCATCAACTCAAAGAAATGTAGCATGAAGTCAACATGCCAACCATCAGGCCCTGGGCTCTTGTCTTTGGCCATCTCCTGTATGGATCATCTCTTCTTTCATGATTTGTTCATCCATCAGTAAAGTATCCTCATCATTGATCATCACAGGAAACAAGTTAACCAAATCCAATTTTTCTGCCATATATTTTCCCTCCCTTTCCATAAATTGATTTATGAAAAATCTATATGCCTCCTGCTTAATGTCCTTGGTCGAAGTATGGGAGAATCCAGATTCCTCTTTTATAGTCCATATCAAATTTAGTTGTTTCTTTTTGGATGTCGCCCTGTGATTTTTTTTTTGTGTTCTTATCTTTGCCCTTAATCCAAGCTATGCGACTTTTCTGCCTCCATTCCTCCTCTTGTAATTTGAGGATTTTTTCCTTTCTAGTCACCAGATTTAAAATTGCCCAATGTTGTTGTGCGGAAAAAAAGCTAGGGGCGATCGGGTCTATAAGTAGGGCAATTTCGTTTTCAGTAGAGCGCAACTCCTGTCTGAGTGCATTTTGGCGATTATGTACCCAAGTTTTGACTGTTGACTTCAACCTCCTTAATTTGTACATGATTAGCCCTATGGGATCATCATATACCAAGGGATTCAGAGAGGTCCAAGATTGATGAGCCAACACCTAAAACTCAAGTTCATTAACCCATATGTGGTTGAATTTTAAGGGAATGTTCCAATTCATCCTGTCATTCCAAAAAGGTAGCATCATGGTCTGAAATGTCAGAGAATTAAGTCCAGGATTTAATTTTGTTCATCCTTTGACATAAGAGTGCATCCACAAAGAACCTGTCTAATTGTTTTGGGATGTCTTCCTCCCCTGTTTGACCATTTCGCCAAGTGGGATATCTTCTGAGGCCTTAAGGTTTAAGATGAGAACTACTAGGGAGGCACTTATTGATATATCTTGTCCAAGGTAATCCATACTTATCACTTTCCATCTCTCTCGGTTATCCATCTCCATTCTTTAGGCTGCTAGTCATTGATTATTGGGATTGGCACCCTATATCCACATCCTCGAGTCAAGGCCTAGAATCTTGACCACAAAGGTCGATGCAGCTTAAAGAAAGTTAAAAGCATATAAAGCCACAATGAAAGAAATTGTAATATGTAAAAGATGGTTGGGACAATATATAGCATGTGGTCAAAAACCTAGCATACGTTGTTAATTGAAGTTAGAGATGGAAGGGTTCTGCTAAATCTAGAAGTGCGCTAAATTTGGTAGAGGGACCCACGAGTGAAGTTAAGGCACAATTTTACTTTCTCTTAATTTTTGACTTAGGAAAATTCTAATTTTCCTATAGTCAAAAAGTAAATTGATCTCATCCATCCATGGAGATTTAATCTCAATCATTCTTGGAGTTGATGGGCTAGTTTGACTTGAGCTGATGTGTCAGTTCGATTTTATATAAATGGAAGGGCGCAAACTTGGCTAACCAGATTATGTGTTAGAGATTTGTGTGTTCAACTCAACGAAGGAGATTTTCTAGATCAACGCATTAGGGTAGAGAAGAGACAAATTGTCGATTTAGCCTCTAGCAGCTATGCACTAGCATGTAACAAATGTGCATACAAGAAGGCCAAGTTCGTTAGAGGAGCGCAGATCACTATGTTGTGGATCAACGAATTGAAGGGAATTTTTCCCAGTATTCGTAATCAATTTCTGAGACGTTTTGCTAAGAATAATAATAAAACACACAAGCTGGCAGGTTTTCCCTAGTTGGGGTTTCCTTGGTAAATTCTGATGTATTGTTTATTTTGTGCTTGTGTCTTCGTGAATTTATTTTCCATTGCTATTATTTGTTAGAATAGTCAACATATTTAGTAAAAGTGTTTGGAGTTCAATTTTCATTTTCTTCGTAGGAATTTTTTTATGAAATTAGCAGCTGGGTATTAGAAAGCTAACGTGAACTTTACCCCCCTCATTAGCCATAACCTAGTTCCATGAGTATTCAATGATTCATCTCAAATAAAGAAACTTTTGAATGTCCCAATCTAGATGAGTGAGAAACTGCTACATCTTAAAGGGGTATTGGAAAACAATAAAACAAGCTTGAACTCCTAAGGTATGCACCAAATAAAGAGAAATCATTGAAGTAAAATGGTGCACCAGAGGGGTGGAAAAAGCAGGCGGAGGAGAGGGGTAATTCTTGCCACCATTATTGCTCCCTCCTTACATCATACACATAGGATGTTGGACCCCCATTAGTTGGTCTCAAGGTTGTGGCGCCTTCCTTGAAGTCTCTCCCACTCCATGATTGCAATATTACACACGCCTATGGATTGATGGGCTAACCTGGGACATGTCACTCCCCTTGGTGCTTGGAAACACCGAATAGGGTTGTTGACTTAATCATCCCTAACATGAGTGAGGTAACTTGTATACAAATCCTGATCTACTTAGACCTTTGAAGGTGAGTTTTGTGTGAAGTATGTTGGTGCCTCTAACATTAGACATGGTTCACTATGATGCTTTAATGATTTCATGTCCCTAATGAAGATGGCCTCTCTTGATCTTGAGAGGTTTTCTTCAGATGGTGTCACCTATGTAGCAGAGATCCCTTGAGGGATAGCTTGACTCTTCTTTAGCACCTTCCAGGGGGTACTTTGCCTCGTTTTGAGAGCATACCCGACTTTGTTGCCCCAATGTTGCCCCTCGAGAGATTAGTGTTGGGCCTTGAGCAATGTCCACATGCGACTACATCTCTTGATGAGACTCCAACTGTTGAAGTGCTAAGCTTGAAAGCTTGGGCATTGGACTAATTGATGATGTGTCCAAAATTCACAAATTGACCTAGAATGCCCTTAGGTTGACCTTGACCCTGTTCGATGGATGATACCTTGTTCCATAGCCTAGATGAGGATGGTTATCACTAAGATGACCTGGGAGGGCTAGGACATCCCTCTTTGATGCCAATGCATGCCCTAAGAGGTGCCATGTCATTGCCACATGCATGAAAAGGGTGATGTAAGGCTGCTTTTGAGTGACATCATAGTGGAGGAGCTGCCTTTTGGAGATATACACATGCACTTTGGGACTTTCATGGAGAGAGGAGCACTCTTGGATCATTTCCTCAGTTCCTTGATGCATAATTTCCTATTTTGGAGGATGACATCACGGTGGAGATCATTTTTCTTCCACATGTATGGGTTATTTTAGGTATTTTGTTATCTTTTGAAGCTATTTCAAGGTTGGGTTGTGACCTTAGACCTAGTTGAATGCTCAAGTAAACTTGTTTAGGGGTTTTGCTTGTAAAATCATGAAAAAAGGACTTGGTTGCCCTCCTATAAATAAATGGGAGTTACTTTTCATTTTATTATCATTCATCATGATTCATCACACTTCTTTCTCTTTGGAAGTGCGCACTAGCTCTTGTTGTCTATTTTACTTGGCCGCAATGTGATTTTATGGTGTGAATTAGTCTTAAAGAAGGATTTTTGCTTGAGGATGGTTTCTTAGGATTGATTGAAGAGTTTCTTGTGGAAATTTTATAAGTTTATTACTTATCTTCTATATTTTGCATGCTATCTTATATGAATTAGGGTTTCTATGTGTGCCATGGTTAAAAATGTTATATTTATTTTGAAATCTTGATTCCTTATGCGATGCAAACTTGTTTTCTATGAATCCTTAAAGGGAACCCCAAATTGTCCATCTCTCGAATTTAAAATCTTCCTCTTAAGGAAGCTACCGTGATTTGTAAGAAGTGGCTTTAACTCTCTCACTCTCTTCATGAAGGCTGTCTCTATTAAATTTTCTCTAGGTAGCTCCATCGCCATTTAGGTGAAGGCACTAGTCCAGATGTGATGATCATGTTGAGAAATCGGGAGGCTAAAATTAGATTTCTCTTTTTTTCTTTGATAATTACTTGTGAATTTGTTGGCATTTTCTTATTCTGTTTTTCTTCTTTCATCAAGCAATTACCAAACATAAAAACATGAAGATCGCAATACACAAGAAACACAAGATATAGGCTCCAAGCTAGGACAAAACCCAAAAAATTCTCTTCTTATAGAATCAGATCAAAATGAGATATCCAAGACCCATGACCATAAAAAAATACCAACCTCCTTGATGCTAAGTCAAACCCTCCTTCTACACAACAAATTCACGAGCAAGAGACTAGCAACAAATCTTCAACAAGGTAGAACTTCCACAAATCAATTATCAAGAGAAACCCTTCTTCAATCTCAAACTTCGGCCCTCCTCTTCTTCGCTATTCCTTCCTGAGATATTTCAGACCAACTCATGTGAATTGTGTGTGTCCAAATGATCTCAACCCTTCTTCTATTTATAGTATATATTGTCCAGACTCCAGAGGGGTGTGAATAGACATGTCCTTTGGGGCTAGGCCGACTTGACAGGTAGGCCAACTTGGCATCTAGAAGGGTTTTTGACCCAAATTACATATTTAAAAATTCTTTTCCTTTTTCTTTACAATAGGTCCAAATAGGACTTTGACTCTTTGACTCGAGAAAACCTAGAAGCATGAAGACCATGCTTATCTAGTAAAATAATAATAATAAAATTCTTTTTCTTCTACGTAAAATATAAAATGATATAGGTACAAAGATCATTATGAAGACCGAACCTAGTTACATTTTCTAACACTTCCTCTTAACTAGGGAGGTATTCATAATGCCATAACCGGTACAAGAATACTTCTCAAATTGAAATATTCTCATAAGAAGATTTAGATTGATAAGCCATCTTTAATCCTCAACATCATAACCAACATTGTCAAATTTCAACATAGCAAGGCCTTAACTTGACAAGCCCTAACTCTCCACAAGACTAGAGCACAATGTTGTGCAACACACATATGGACACCTCAGCCTCTCAAGGCACATACCCCATCCAAATTTTTCATTAGGTATGTCCTCCCAGGACTTTTCTTATCTATGATTTCCAATCCTCAAAGAATATTGGTCCTCTTCGGCCACTCTTATCTTGGATACCTTGTCAGCTCCTCAAAGAGTGTCGGCCCATGGGACTACTTCTTGTCTTGGATTCCCAATCCTCAAGGAGTACTAGTTCTAGATGCTTATCAATCCTCCATTCTCCCTTCTAGTGTGATACACTAGACATACGACAGTTAGTCCTAGCCTAGTGCATGACACATATGGAAAATATGGTGTCCACCATCACTGCCTCTCAACCAGGGAGGAGGTCCTTACTCCTCCAATATGAAGGAGATTTCTTCTCCCTCTCAATTAGGGAGACATCATCACAATCCTTAGCTGGTCTCATGCTTCATCAATGCATCAACTACTTGTTCTTTCGTGGAGATCTTCGTGGTAGCTGCAGTGATTCGTACTTTGCAATACATCATATCTGAGCTTCGTCCTTCTTTCACATTTCATCCTTATGACAGGGTTTCTTTGCTCCTAGTAGCGTCTTGTCATATCAAACTTCGATCTTGTTGGAAATTTTCAATCATTAAATGGTTCATCTATCAACTTCAAGGAGTCGAGCTCCCTCACAATTGCTAGCACATGTCTTCTTCCTTCATAATAGAGCTTTGCCTTATAACGTGTCATATTAGCTTTCCATTATCAATTCTTGTCCTTGTGCTTATTTGAGCCATCAAAAGTGTTATCCACGAAATTCATGTAAACCACGCAGCTGTAGGTACAACATCATCGAGCAAATTCTCCTTCCAGCCTCTTCATATGTTCAAGCAGATTATCAATATTAGAGTTGCCATATTATAATATCCTCTAGAGTGTCATGTCAAATTCTGCTACTGAATCCCTCTGAAGTCAACATTCCTTTGCATGCTCTATCTTCATATTGTAACAAGGTTTTGTTCCATCTTTTAGTCATTAATGTGATCCTGGAACGAACTCATTAGTTGGAAGCTTCAATATCATTAGGGTTCCTGCAGCTCCCTCTTTCCATCATGCCCATCATTATCAAGGAGTCATCATCAAGTACGAGTCTTTACTTTGTTCTTCCATCCTTCATCTTGCTTTCACAACTTTGACGACCTTTATTGTCTGCTTGCAATTCTCACCAACAAGTACAACCAAACTATACAAAGACAAGAGCATGATGTCAATCCTGTCAATCTAGGTTTCTATGATTTCTCAAAAGGTATTTCTAGTGTTCTAGTTAGAAATCCTAGATATTCTTTGACCTAACCCTTACTGGGGTTTTTACTTTCAACGAAAACGCCAGGTCCTAGGGTTTTGACTTCAAGCTCTAGGAATTGTCTTAAACCCGCTTTTGTTTGATATATACCCTAGAGTCTTTCCCTCAAAACTTCTTTTATGCTAGGGTCTCAAGATACTTCCAATATCAGCTAGGGATTCCTTAGAGGGAACAATTAGATAGGGTTAAGGTTTTTGCTCGTAGGGTTTATTTAGTTTGAACTAGGGTACAAAAACCCTAAATACGAAGAGTACAAACCCTAACAACTACATAGTCATTAAGACCTATCTCAAATTAATTGCAAAACCCTAAAGCATACTACAAAACTCTAACTATTATCATACCTCATATGCAAAGACCATGTAATCATAGTATAGATTGTAAATGATCCTAATTTATACATACCTCTTACAATTTTTACCTTGCTTCTTTTGCGGAGATCTGGTCTAGTTTCTTGAATTGTCATTCATCATCTTTCTTTAAAGAGACATCATCATTAACGTAGAGATGAACTTCATCGATTTTCGGATATAGAATTACCATAGTTTATATGTCTCAGTCAAGGTAAAACTTTCTTTAGGTTCAAACTTTAGGTCAACTTCTTTGCTGTAGTAAGTCTTTCTTACATGATTGCTTCTCAAAAAGTTGCTTTGTAATCCATCATATAGAAGTGAGGTTTCATGGTTGATATACATATTTCACAAATCATCATAAGCGATGTCACTGTACAGGTTCTGCTGCGTACCACTGTATAATGTGATCACTGTAATATGATCATTTTGTGTGTAATCAACGAGTTACTAAAGCAACGAGCTTCTTGTCCACAAAGTTACGATGTATAGTGAATCAAAATAAAAATTCAAATGTCATTGTGCATAGCGAGTCCAAGAGCAATGTTATATATATAATATTATATATATATGAGTTTGTTTCCATGAACCGACGCTGTATAGAGTATGAAGCCACAAAGTGATCTTGTTGAGCTATAAATAAAGTGTTTTTGCTGATCCATTGAAATGTGAGCTTCCATAGAACGAACAGAGCAGGACTTCAAAGAGTTGTCAATCTCTTTATTAAACTAAACAAGCCAATCAAGCATAGATGCAAGCCTTTCAGAGAGCTAATGTGCAAGAGCATATCCAGTAAAATCACAAGTTTCAGAATGTTGCGAGCCACAATAAGAAGATCTGCACCACTGCAAGCAGGATAGAATCATGATTTGATTGTGTATAGGTACGTTGCCATTGCTATTGAAAGCGGTGCCAATGATGTTATGGAGATCCAAAGTCACAAGGGATACAATCTATTATATGGAGTGAATACAATTTCTGAGATTCAGAAACAGGGTTGGTAATACAACGATCCTCTGTATTTTATACGAGTTACAAGTGCGGGACAACATAATAAGCAATGGGAACCATAGGTTTTGTGAATCGAGCCTAACATGCAAGCGTGTCATTATAATGCGAGCCCAAAATGTGTATTACGTGTCATTGTAGCCACAAGTGTAAACCAAAGGAGGTATAGTGTGTCGCTGAATTGAACTTCAAAAATTTATGTGAGCCCTAGAGATAAAGTTCAAGCCACAGATGCAATGTCACTTTGATGTAAAGATACAAACCTCAGAAGGGCCATAGTTCTATTGTGCGTGAGCATAATGCCATAAGTCTCAAAACGTTGTGAGCTACGGATAATAAAATTCGAGCCACTGCAAATTACTAAAGTCTCTTGAAAATATGCCATTCAATCTTATGCCACAGAGAAATATTATTGCAACCCGAGCCATTAAGTGTTGTAACATGATGCCTCACATACATTGTACAAAGAAACTGTAATGCGAGCCCTTCCAATAGAACGAGCCATAAATTAATGCATGCTTCCTTAGAGACATACGAACCACTGAGTGTGAATTACTTGAATATGATTCATACAAGAAAATATGTTTTCCAATGAAGCGATGCTACCGAACTGTGAGAGATACATATAATGCCATATAAAAGTGAGAACCATAGAGAGTATGTAGAGCAAATCCTCATATAATTTGTGCGAGCATTGTTGACAGAGAATGCTAACCGTAATAGATGCGAGTGATGCCATACAATGTCACAGAAGAGATCCAAATTTTCGTCTAATCTGCAGAAGTTGTAGAAATTTGTCAACAATATTCATAGAAATTTATCTACTAGATGCAACAATGATTCAAATGCCAACGTAAGTGATCTTCAAGCCTCCTTTTTCCAAACCTTAGCTTTGATCCCATGTTGAAAAATCGGGAGGCTAGCAATAAAATTAGATTTCTCTTTTTTCCTTTGATAAGTACTTGTGAATTTGTTGGCATTTTCTTATTATGTTTTTCTCCTTTCATCAAGCAATTACCAAACGTAAAAACATGAAGATCATAATACATAAGAAACACAAGATATATGCTCCAAGCTAGGGCAAAAACCCTCGAAGGGGAAAACCTAGAAAATTCTTTTCTTATAGAATTAGATCAAAGTGAGATATCCAAGACCCACGGCAATAGAAAAATACCAGCCCTCTAGATGCCAAGTCAAACCCTCCTTTCGCACAACAAATTTATCAAGAGTCCAACAACAAATCTTCGACAAGGCAGAACTCCCACAAATTAGATATCAAGAGAAACCCTTCTTCAATCTTAGACTTCGGCCCTACTCTTCTTCGCTATTCCTTCCTGCGATATTTCAAACCAACTCATGTGAATTGTGTGTGTCCAAATGAGCTAAACTCTCCTTCTATTCATATTGTCCAGACTCTAGAGGGGTGTGAATAGACATGTCCTTTGGGGTTGGGCCGACTTGACAGGGAGGCCAACTTGGCATCTAGAGGGGTTTTTGACCCAAATTACATATTTAATAATTCTTTTTCCTTTTTCCTTACAATAGGTCCAAATAGGACTTTGACTCTTTGACTCAAGAAAACCTAGAAGCATGAAGAACATGCTTATCTAATAATATAATAATAATAATAATAATCTTTTTTCTTCTTTTTCTTTTACATAAAATATGCAATGATATAGGCACAAAGATCATTATGAAGACCGAACCTAGTTACATTTTCTAATAGGGCAATCTCTTTTCTATAAATATTTTCTCTCTTCTCTCTAAAAGTCTAAATATCTAAGGTTAGGGTTAGGGTTTCTTTGAAATATTGCTAAAAAGTAATTCTATATGTCATTTCCCTTTGGTAGGGATTGCATTTAATAGTTGATAAAAATAAAATCTTGCATTTATTGCATCATGAATCCCTAATTGTAGGGTTGGCATCATTATTATATTGTTGTTTTATGTATGTTTCAATTATAAAAACTTAATTGCAAACCCTAAACCTTGCATATCTATTTGATGGTCTTGCTCCTTTGTTGATTTATCATTGTAATGCTATTTCTTCTAGCTGTTATATGACATTGCATGCCATATCATTGAAAATCTATCAAACCCTAATTTATAACAACTCTTAAATTTACTTAAGTGGCCCAAGGATAGAGTGCTTGAACTTTGTTGAAAAGTATCTTAGCCCTCCTGGCTCCACTAGTACCCTATCCTAATCATTAGACCTATTCAACACCTTTAACCCTTCTTGTTGTTACCCTTTAGGTGATCCACATATAGGGAAGTCTCCCTTGTGGTTTAACATACCACTAAATAGTTGGAGAAAGGTTGTTGAGGTGACAATCGTGGTCGATCTCTTATTGCCATGGTATTTGGATATGCCTAGTGAGACTTTGCACTAGGCTTGCTAGATTTTGCGAAACCAAGGCCCAACATACATTCTAAAATAAGTTGTTAGTCCATGCTCCCTATTATATGTTGGTTAGTTCTCTAAATGTCCCGATGCAAGGTTCTCATTTCTAGTTGTGTGCCACATGTCCTTGTGTGCTTAACACTCCTCAACATGTGTGCCATGGTAGTTACTTGATACAATGCTTCTCCTCAAGATATATGTTTGGGTCCATAGACCATAAATATTCTCCACCCAAGTGTCCTCAAGTCAAGTATCTAGTTGTAAAGATGTATGTCATATGCTCCCATGCTCTTATGGCTAACTGCCCCTTCTTCCAAGTTCCTAGTGCTTATCCTCCTATGTAGGTATCTCTCCTATTCAAGTGACAAACTCCCCCATCATGTGCACCCAATGGGTTGGTTATCATGCCACATAGTATAACAACTTCCTTGGTAAGTGTGCTATGCTAGTACTATCCAAGGTTAAGCATCACCAAGGGATGAGGAGACCTAGTGCTCTTATAGCTAGGTGAAAACATTTTTGGAGTAACCCCAAAAGTCAACAGGAGACACATTTTGTGCTTGTCAATCAACCAACTATGGATTCTTCTGTAGTTGCATCTATAAGCAGTATAGGCACCCTAATTATTGTTGTCAAGGGCGTGCTTACTTCACATCCAAGTATTGATATTCCTATGCTTGCATGTCCTATAAATCTTTAGAGAAGTAAAGAAAAAGGAAAAATATTGGATTAGTATTATCTACAAATCTTTAGAGAAGTAAAGAAAAAGGAAAAATATTGGATTAGTATTATCTACAAGAGTTTTCTATGGTTGAATTGACAATTGGCCATGGCATAATTTGGGCACTTGTTTGATGAGTTCTCAGTGACTATATTATAGTACAATCCTACTCGCACTCTTTGATTGCTTGATTGATTCTTGACAACATTGTGGTTTTTAGTTACCACTCTGACTTCTTGTGCATTTTCTCCTTCTAAACTTGTGTTAGCTTCATTGTTTTCCAAAGAGGATTGTTGTGTGAAGGTGTTTGGGAGGCTATAGCCCAATTGCAAGGCTCTTGTATTTGCTTTGTTGTTTTTTAAAGAGGATCTTGTGAAGGTGTTTGGAAGGTTTCAATTCTGCAAACGAACTCTCCATTGGGAGTGTGTTTACACCTCGTCTTTGTTAGGTTATTGTTGGTAGCATTTGTGTTCCCTTCCCAATAAAACATGAAGGTTGCATTGTTTATAATATTCATTTGGCCAAGTTCCTTTTTACCATGTGTTTCCCAAGTGAGTATTAAAATTGTGCGTTAGGATACAATATTACCATGGTCAAATATTCTTTATGCCAATTTTCTATTGATTTTTGGTAGCATTAGATGTGCTGCAAGTCTCAAATTTTGCAGGGAGGCTTAGGCACATGTATTTCAAAGAACCCAGAAACAGTTGTATTAAAATAATTAAAGCTTTTTAATGGGACCCTAAGTCTAAACTTAGGAAAATAAAATAATTAAAGGGTATTGATATAAACTGTGTGTATAACTTCTAGAAGAAGACGAGGATCAAGCAGAAACGATCTTAGCCATTGATTAGCTTCTAATTTGGGCCATTGACTGTCAACGAGGAGATTATTTAAGGAGGCTTGAGGGTTACTTGGAGAACATAGAGAGAGTTTAGAGAATTGATTTTCTGAAGCAGAGCAGCTGCTGGGATATTTTCGCTAGTGAGCTTTTGTAGTGAGGGGCAGTGATAGTTGGGTTGGAGTATATTCTCTAGGACCCAAGATTAGCAACAGAGAGGCAAAGAGACACTTGGAGGAGGCAACATAGACCCAAGAGGGGTTGACGTTGGGCCAGAAGGGCCCACGCAAAGCTGGCGTAGAGCCAGAAGGGCTCAAGCAGAAGCAACACAGTCTTCCAGTGCAGAAATCCAAAATCTATCGGGGAGCTGAGATTTCTGAGCCGGGAGGGCTGGAAACTGCTCCAGAGGGCAGGCATTTCCCAGTTGGGCTGAGGCAAAGCCTGTTGAGGCTGACATAGGGCCTACGCAAGGCCAATGCAGAGATAGCCGGGGATAGTTGGTTCAACTAAGTTTTTCTGCCAGTTTACTTTCTCTGTAACTGGATTGCCGGAAGGGCATCCAGAGTTGTATTCATAAACTACTGCATAGTAATAAAAACCCTCAGAGCTGTTGCACCGATTTTCCCGCATTGGGTTTTTGTGGGGACATTTGTCCAAAAAATATTGTGTCACTTGTGCATCTTTCTCTATTTGTTCTGTTCTTGTTTTGGGCAAATTAATTAATTAATTGAAGGCTACCGTTTGTTAGCTTCAATATTTGCTGTAGTAAACAGTGAATAATTTGTTTCAGTATTTAACAGATAGGAGAAGTTTAATTAGTTGCTGCAATAGGTGATTCGGGTGGGATTCTCGAATTTTCACATGGTATCGGAGCATTGTAGGTGAAGCAAGAAAGAATAGTACCAGAGACCCAACGTTGAGCAAAAGAGGGAGTTCGAAAAAGTTACAGGAGGTAGAAGCTCGAAACCCCAGAGGGTTTGCGCAGTTCTAGTTGGAGCACTGAAATTTCGAGGCAGTCTCTTTCTGAGTGAGTCGACGAAGAGAAGGGCTTCCAGGTAGAGTTTTTTCTGGGGCAAAGGGTGCAGCGCAAAAGCCTCAGCGTGAGGAGCGTTGGTGGGACGCAGTCTTTTCTGCAGGGCGTTTTGCTGTGTAGAAAGATGTCATAGGAGAAGGAAGGAACACGGTTGAGGGAATTTCTACTTAGAGGACTTCTAGCCAAGGAGTCTTAATTCTCACTCACTGAGCAGCAGCGGAGAGAGGCAGATCTACAAGCTCCAACAGGGAGTGCGTAGGCTAGTCTAGTGTTGCGTAGAGGAGAGAGGAGGTCATTTGACAGTTCTTGTGGCAAAAATGGCAATTAGTGGCTTGAGGGATCAGGACAGGTTGGATGGGTCATCCAACTACATTATCTGGAAGGCAAGAATGTCATTCCTTCTAGATGAGCATGCCCTCAAGACACGTCGACAACGTGGTGGTTGTCCTTGCAGATGCAGATTCGTTGAAGAAATACAAGGCTGAAATGTCAAAGGCAAAAAGGATGATCCTCGACGGAGTGAAGGATCATATTGTCCGTCACATTGCTAGCAGAGGGACTGTGAGGGAGATGTGGGAAGCATTGTCTACGCTGTATCAGGGATCTTTCGAGCAACGAAAGATGTACCTTGAACAAAAGTTGAGATCTGCTCACATGCAGAAGGGGGAACATGTGGATCCATTCCTCACGAAGCTTTAGCAGACCCGTGATGAATTGTCTGCTGTGGGGCATACACCTCAAGGTTTAGAGTTGGTTAGACTGGCCCTCAATTTTGTCTCAGATGAGTGGCAAGTCTTTGGCCAGAGTATCCTGGGTAGAGCAACTTTGTCGAATTGGGATGAGATGTGGGTAGCTCTAAAACAAGAGGAGCTGAGGAGAGACTTAGTCAAGGTTAAACATGATGAAAGAAACAACAATGGGTCGTTGCCCAAGGAGGACGAGGAGAATGCAGCCCTTGCATTGAAGGAATAACAGGAGCAACGAAGACGTAAGAAGGACGTCTCGAAGATAAAGTGCTTCAGTTGTGGTGAGATGGGTCACTATGCTACTCAATGTCCTCTCAGGAAGAAGGAAAAGGATGAGAAGCACGATTCGAAGGTTGCGTCCATGAAGATCGAGGAGGAGGAGTTCACCATGAAAATTGAGATACCTCCAAGAGGGAGCTGGGCTGATTTGGAGCTATAATTCGAAAGAGCTATAGATGGGCAGGATCCTTGAGGATCCCACCTCTTAGATCATTTCCTTACTATGGGAGCCCAAATTGGAAGTGGCAGGATGGACTAGTGTCAGATGGTGCTGAGGAGTGTTGGAGAGATAGTCGCAGTGGCTAGGAGCATTAGAAACTGAACAATGCAGAGTAGAGTTGGCAGCAGTGCAGATGGCACAAAGCAGAGGTCAACAATGCAGTAGATTTAGAGGGTTAGCGCAGAGACTAACAACAGTCAGGCTTCAACATTCACGTGGTATCATACTGAACACAATTAGTTTAGTAATTTGGGATGTTTTTCCGTTGTTGATGCAATAGCAGCAACAATTTGCAGTGCAATAGAAGTTGGCAGTGGCAGTGCCAGCATCATCATGAATGCAAAAATTCAGAGGGAGTTGTAGTACGAATGCAGTGCTGACAGTGGCAGGGTCAGCAGTAGTACAGATGCAACATTTGCGCAGAGGTTGGTGGATAGCATGTCAAACATCAGCAGCACAAAGGGAGATGGTACAAAACAATGTGATGCTTCAATTAGAGGCATTACTAGAGCACATTCCTCACTAAGAGGGAGTGTTGATTTTTGGTAGCATCGGATGTGCTCTAAGTCTCAAATTTTGCAGGGAGGCTTAGGCACATGTATTCCAAAGAACCCAAAAATCGTTTTGGGAAATTCCGCCCAGAAACAGTGGTATTAAAATAATTAATTATTTTTAATGGGACCTTAAGTCTAAACCTAGGAAAATAAAATAATTAAAGGGTATTGATATAAACTGTGGGTGTAACTTCTAGAAGAAGACGAGGATCAAACATAAATGATCTTAGCGATTGATTAACTTCTAATTTGGGCTGTTGAATGTCAACGAGGAGATTATTTAAGGAGGCTTGAGGGTTACTTGGAGAACACATAGAGAGAGTTCAGAGAACCTATTTTTTGAAGCAGAGTAGCTATTGGGAGATTTTCGATAGTGAGCTTTTGCAGTGAGGGGCAGGGATAGTTGGGTTGGAGTATCTTCTCCAGGACCCAGGATTAGCAACAGAGAGGTAGAGAAACACCAGGAGGAGGTGACGCAGACCCAGGAGGGGATGATGTTGGGCCAAAAGGGCCCACGCAGAGCCAGAAGGGCTCACACAGAAGCAGCACAGTCTTCCAGTACAGAAATCCGAAATATGCCGGGAGATGAGATTTCTGATCGGGGAGGGCTGGAAACTGCTGTAGAGGGCAGGCATTTCCCGGTTGGGCTGATGCAGGGCCAATGCAAAGATAGCCGGGGATAGTTGGTTCAGCTGCCGGAACAACCAGAATTGCCTGGTAGAGTGAGGTAATCTCACTAAGTTTTTCTGCCAGTTTATTTTCTCTGTAACTAGATTGTCGGAAGGGCATCCAGAGTTGTATTAAAAAACTACTACATAATAATAAAAACCCTCAGAGTTGCTGCACCAGTTTTCCTGCGTTGGGTTTTTTCGGGGACATTTGTCCAAAAAATATTGTGTCACTTGTGCATCTTTCTCTATTTGTTCTATTTTTGTTTTAGGCAAATTAATTAATTAATTGAAGGCTACAATGTGTTAGCTTCGATATTTGTTGTAGTAAATAGTAAATAATTTGTTTCAGTATTTAATAGATATGAGAAGTTTAATCAGTTGCTGCAGTAGGTGATTCGGGTGGGATTCTCAAATTTTCACACTTTCCTCATTTGCAACTCCATGATCCCTTTTTTGTATACTTCTCATCTTAAATATACAAATCAATATATACACGGATTTCAAGATTTGTACAAAAGAGAAGAATGTATAGTAAGCTGCTTAAGTCAATCTTAAGGCGGAATGTTGGAAATATGTTTCTCAATTTTGACTTAGTTGACATTCAGGCCTTGTTGCCCCAAAATCTAGCAGGCCTTGCGAGAGGAATCACAAGGCAAGGGCCAAACCTTGTTGCAATAATGAGGTAGATTGTTGAGGACAATCTTCCTCTTGATGTTTGGGTGGAATTGCACCAGAAGCGAAGCTTACTAATGACCACCTAAGAGGATATTCTATGTTATCAGGCTCAAGGTGATAAAAACATAGGCTAGGTTGAGATACTCAATGACAGACACTGGTAACTCAAGACTCTTTAATTAGGTATAACATATCATGCACCTAGATTAACAAAGGCACATATGGCCTAGGGTTTATTGATATGCAGCAACAAAGGAGTTCCTCGGCAATATATTAGACAAAGAAAGAGTTTACTAAAAGATAGGAATCATAACAAAGGAATAAAGAAAACCTTCAAATTAAACCTCAAGTTGAAGCCCTGGCTAGGGTTAGGGTTTTTAAGGCACAAAGTATTTAGAGAAGGGTGATGTTAGCCCTCCTAGGAGATGTTTCACCATGCAAAAGGCTAGATTTTGAGTTAAAAGGATCAACAAGGAAAAACTTAGGTTTTATACTCAACCACAAGAGCCCTAAATCAATCCGACGCTACCTAGATGCCCTAACGACTTGCCTTAAAAAGCTTACAAAATAGAGTTAGGCCATCCTTGATAGATTCCATGTCATGTCTTGATCCATTGAAAAAAATTAGGATATCATATACTAAAAGATAGGAATCATAACAAAGGAATAAAGAAAACCTTCAAATTAAACCTCAAGTTGAAGCCCTGGCTAGGGTTAGGGTTTTTAAGGCACAAAGTATTTAGAGAAGGGTGATGTTAGCCCTCCTAGGAGATGTTTCACCATGCAAAAGGCTAGATTTTGAGTTAAAAGGAATTTGACGATTTATCTCTTCTTCAGATATGCTGCGAGGCACATGAGTAGATTCCTTTGTAGGCAGGAGAGCAAAGATCGCTCCAATTTCAGCTGCAATGAGATCAAGAGCGGATGAAGAGTCCTTGAACATGGCTTTATTCTTGGCAAGCCAAACGCCCCAACAAATGAGGGGAGGAATGTTTCTAAGGATCTCATCACTTAACGAATCCCGCCAAGTCTTCCATGCCTCAATGATATTTTTGCCTCTCTAATCCATATTACATCTCAACAACTGTATGGCTTTGTCGCAAATATTCAAAGAGAAAGGGAAAAAGAAAAGCAAGTGCTAGACAAACTCCTATGCATTTTTACATAATATGCACCAATTGGGGCCTTCTTTGTGCCTTTTTTGCAAGTTGTCCCAAGTTGGCAATTTGTTTTTAATCAAGCACCATAAAAACACTCTTGTCTTAGCCAAACATGCAAACTTCCATATCAACTTCCACCACCACTCTGGTTTTACCCTTAATCTATCAACAATTTGGTGGCTATACCCAAACTTTGGGGTATATACCCCAGAAGGGGAATGTACCCAACACAAGGAGTCCTCCCTATCTTTGATTTTGACATGCAGCCTTTTGAGAGAGGAAATATAATTTGTCCATATATCAGCAAACTCTCCTTGAAGACCCAATTGGGTCGCATTCTTCCAACCCTGCGACTAGAAGGTAGTCTGATCCTCATCCACAATCTGGTTGAGGAAAACATTTCCCTTCTCATTCAAGATAGCTACCAGATCTAGAGAAAGCTTGAAGTTTGCGGGGCAATCAGCCCATGGATCCAAACCAATTCTAAATTTTTCCCCATTACCCAACTTCCAAGAGAGGCCGCTTCTGACAACATTGAATGAAGCAATGACAACTTTCCAAATAACTGAAGAATTTGGCATCCTTTTATTTGGTCTTTTGATCCATTCATCAAGAGAGACGAGAAAAAATGTATTTCCAGGAAACTACCGATGTCCAAAGACTCTTTGTTGAGAGAAGTCTCCAACTGACCTTTGTCGAAAGAGCTTTCGCAAAAATAGAGGTCCTTAAGGTCCCAACCTTCCAAAGACTTATGCAAAGCAATCTTCTCCCAGGCCACCCAAGGAAGAACAAGTTCATCTTTATAACTAGCCCACATAAACCTCCCATAGATCTTCCTTATGGATGCTATAATTCCTTTTGGAACCCATGTGAGAGCCATCCAATAAATAGGGATGGCTTCAAGGACTGATCTTAACAATACTAACGTCCCTGCCCTCAAAAGCCATTTGAAACTCCAATTCTTAAGCCTTTTCTATAATTTGGCCAATAACCACATCCAATCATGATTTTTGTATGAGTTTTGAGGCTCTCTCAGAGCATTTTACTGCAAAAGTTAAGAAAGTCTGTGCTCTCCTCACCTCTTCACTGGACAACCCAACGAATGAAAGAGTGGATTTATGAACATTAATGTTCATTCATGTCGCTTTCTGAAATAGAGTTAGGCCATCCTTGATAGATTCCATGTCATGTCTTGATCCATTGAAAAAATTAGGATATCATATACTAAAAGATAGGAATCATAACAAAGGAATAAAGAAAACCTTCAAATTAAACCTCAAGTTGAAGCCCTGGCTAGGGTTAGGGTTTTTAAGGCACAAAGTATTTAGAGAAGGGTGATGTTAGCCCTCCTAGGAGATGTTTCACCATGCAAAAGGCTAGATTTTGAGTTAAAAGGATCAACAAGGAAAAACTTAGGTTTTATACTCAACCACAAGAGCCCTAAATCAATCCGATGCTACCTAGATGCCCTAACGACTTGCCTTAAAAAGCTTACAAAATAGAAAAGAAGGAAAAATATTAAGTTCTTCAAAGTTTTTTTTATCAACGCAAAGGTTGCAAGTCCCAGTTCCTACGTTGATGATGGAGTCTTTAGGTCTAGTTCAAGAGATAAAGTACATATGGTTGGAGTAAGGGAGAAAAACCTCTTGTTTCCTCTTAAATAAACCTTAACTATCTTTTTTGCGAGGGGAGAAATTAAATAGGAAATGCACAGTAGGAGTTTTCCTATAGATTTCAAGAAAGAAGCATTCAACATGCAACAATTATCCAAGATTTTCCATAAACAATTTGCATTTAGACATGGAGCATAGAAAACCCTACTAATAATTAATTATATGTAAAAATAGGAAAAAATTGCAGTAAACTTACAATACTTCCGTGAAAAAGCCTTCCTTCAATCCCAAAAAGACATCTCCAAGACGTAAGCCAATCTCCAATAGCAAGACACCACAAAAATTACATCTCCACAAGTAGTGAGTTCATCAAAGGCTAAGTCGAGCTCTCAGGAAGAGGTTGAAATCCAAGTGTGATGATCAATAGAATGAATGGAAGGGTCCTCAATTTATACGAGGTCTATCTTTCCATTTTACAACAAAATATTATCCTAAAAAACCTATTGCAAGTTTATTTCTGAGTATGAATCAAGATAGTGGGTTACAAGCCAACCCAATAGCTCATAATAACAAAAATATGCCACAAAATCCCACCCTTGTGGGTCAAAACTCTCCTTAAGCATGATATCATACCCTTTTTGGGCAATAAATGTTACGAAAGTGGATGGAATGGGCTAGGTGGATGTCCCATCATTATAATCAACTCCATCCTTGAGGGGAAGCCTTCAAGACATGCCTCAAAATTCCTCCATGTGTCAAAAGTGAAAACCATGCTTTGGGTGCCTTACGTCATCTTTAAGGAGGCTAGAAGTATGATGTGGCACAATCTTTCTCCAATGTTGGGGCGCCAAGTGGTAGTACAAGTCCTCCCTTATCATCCCGGGGATGACCATCATCATTTGGACTTTGAATCATGTCATTCACATCAAACAATGTCAAGGCTAGCCCGAGGGCATGTTGGGTATGCTAGGTACATCATTAAGAATCTCCAACTCCAAGCAAGAGGAGCTCAACATTTCAACATTTGGGGATGCTCTTGGGTGTCATTCATCTGCTGGAGTCATCAAAATGCCCAATGCTTTGCTCTAGAGGGGCACATTGCACTTGTAAGGTCATCACTACTCTTTAGAAGGGTGGTACGACTTGGGCATCATGTGTAGTGGAGGCATGAAATGTGTCCTCAAGGCCTCTGCTACTGTGTGAAAAACCACCTCAAACTCAAGTGGAAGTTACCAATAATTAGAGACAATGACCATAGATGCATCATAGTAGACCATACTTAATTGTTAAGGGCATAATAAAACTTCAAACTAGGATTACCTTCAAATATCTAACTAACCAAGTCCTATAAAAGTGTTTCCTATCTTATTAGGGATGTTTAGGTGGTCAACCCTATTTGGTGCTTCCAACCCTTAAGGAGAGTTGACATGTCCTAGGTCAACCCTTAAATTCATAGGTGTTTGTGATAATGTGGCAACTGAGGGGAAATGCTTCATGGCGAGTTGCTATGGTCATGGGACTAGCTAAGGGAGGTCCATCATCTTGAGTGTATAGATGTATGGAGGGAGCAATTGTCGAGGCATGCATTACCCTGTTCCTCAGCCTGCTTTTTCCACCCCTCTAGTGCGCCTTTTACTTCTTCTTGATAATGCTATGATAAGGAGCATAGCTCATGTGTCCAAGCTTGCTTTTGATGATATAACTTCTGTTTACCCCTTAGTGATGAGTCAACATCTCACTCATCAGGATTGACATCTCACTCATCAGGGTTGGGACATGCAAGGGTTCCTTATTATGTGATGGAGCATCAAGTGCTCATGAACTGGGTGATGGCTAATGAGGGGTTTAGAGCTCATGCTAGGCTTGCCCACATGCTAATTAATATCCCACCCGTCTTTTGCATTTTGACTTTTCTTTTTCTTTCATTGTGGCCATTTTATGTTTTTGCCTTTCTTTTAGCTACATCAACCTCTATGACAAAGTTTTTGGCCTTGACTCAAGGATGAGGATATGGAAGGTGCTTATCCCAATGAACCAAGGATAACAAATCCAAAGGATGGATATGAAATCCAAGGAAAGCTGAAGAGTGGTAAGTATGGAGTGATTATGGACATGATACTTCAATCCAAGTTTCCCAAGTAGTGCCCCACCTATAACCATAAGGCCTTAGAGGAAGGCCCACTGGACTAGGGTAAAAAAGATAACCCCCTTGGTAAGGTGAGAGAACAAGTTTACAATCAATATCGGTCGATCATCCAAGTTTACCCTTTAATCCATGTTAGAATGCCCAAAAATTAAGTAAAAACACATGATTGCAAAATGGTTGATATTCTTGACTTGTTTTAATACATAGGACCTGTTGACCCTGCTGCCTACACCTACCTACACGTCAGTGAGAAAAGCCTTCAACACCACAAGGTGTGGTTGGTGGCAGGGAACTCAGAGAAGGGGCTGTCACACTGAATCCCTTCTCTCTTTGTTTAAGCTATCTCCTAGGTTAGCTAAGGGGGGTGGTCCCTAATGAAAAGTTAAGTTAAACAGGATGTGAGTTTCTAGGAGAATTGTTAGAGTTAAATATCTTATCTCTTTAAGATTTATAAGCAAAAAACTGATATGAGCAATAACCATCATAAGATAAGCATGAAATACATAAACAACCAGTGCCTTCTAGGTATTTGCTTTTTAAGAAATGAAATTGTATTTTGCTTAAAATGAAGTAAAATGCTTTCAAATGGAAAGCCAAAATAACCTTGGACTTGAGTTTCCAAATGGAAAAGGGTTACTTAGCTTATGCTTCAGCTCCCTTTCTTCAAACTTGAATTGCCTCCAGGAACACCTATAGGAAAGCAAACAAAAGAGTTAGCATGCAAAAGAAATAGTGCTGAAATATATGAGATGAAATCACATGCATGAGAAGGAAAGAATTAGAAACCCAATGCAAGTCTAAAATACACTTTATATTACAAATTCTCTCACAACTTAGCCTCAAATACACTTTAAATCCAACAACTTAGCCTCAAATGCTAGAAAAAATCAATATGCACACAATTGAGAGAAGAAAATATATGATATTTTTTAAGATGGAAAAAGAGCAAAGGGCTCATGAAACACCTTTTTAAATAAATCTCTTGATTTCTTATGAGATTGTTGGCTTGAACAACTTGTGGGATCTTTGATATCCTTGGAGGTGACTATTCCAACCGAAGAAGTCCTCAGACTCTAATAGACTTTGCAACCTATCCTTTGAACACACAAATGCCTGCAAACCAATTGTTAGTGCAAAAGAGACTTGGCATATAGAGGCCAAGTTGAGTTTGTCATTCAACCGAAAATAACAAGCTACAACAAGAACACAAAATATACCAAGCCCAAAGGAGATTTGAGATAGCTGCAAATCTCTCCTCCCTAGACAATAGTGCCCTCAGGCAAATGCACAAAAAAAACAACTAGATAACAATGTAAAGTCAAATGAATAATAATATCAAATGAAACAGGTATACCTCATCAACCAAAGAATGCACCACAAAGAGAAGCTAGTAACCCCAAAGACTTTCACTTTATTTAGCTCAATAACAATTTCGGTATAGTAACAATAAGCTCAAGCTTAAAAAACCATGCTCCACAATGAGAGTTGTGTTACATTTATAAGAACTTGGGAGAAAATCCCAATGAAGAACCAAATGCCAAGTGGTGAGAGGGAGGAGATCACAAGGCAAATTCGAATTTGTTGATAGGAGCTCCAAATGGCAAGTGTAGAAGCCAAATTTCCTCATGCCCATATGCAAAAATCGTTTTCCCTGCTGTAGATGCCAAATGGTGGATGAAATGGGCAACAAACACCATGAGATTCTCAACAAGAAGATGCCAAATACCTGTGGTCTGGACAACACTGCAAATTAAACCCCAATCTGCTGTTTAAACTGCTGTGCGTTGGCTGCCAAGAGTGACAATAGACTGCTGTGTGAATGTTGCTTGGCTGAGTGTAAACTGCGTGTTAATTTGCTGCGTGTCATTCTTTTAGCTGGCAGTGACATATCCCTGCGATGATCCCATTGGTTGACATGTATGTGAGTGGGAGACAAGTGAGGGTAAGTGGGGGACAAGAACTGTCCCATGTGGCAATTCTGTCCCAACTTACTTTTCCAAATCCGTTACATTTTAACACTGATTTTTGAAGCCTTCTTGCTAATTCGTGGACTTGCAACACTAATTGATGACTTGGCTGATTTGTCCCCCCACTACTTGTGGGTCTCATGTGGCTGCGATGTCATATATTTTGTCCCCCCTTTAAGCTTTTAATGTGCACCAAATATTTTCAACATATAAAAAAACTTTTTCGTTGTGCCTTATGAACTCATGGTTGGACCATTTGACTTGCCACTTGGAACTTTGAGTCGTGCTTTATGTGGTGGGCCCCACATGGTTGCCACATCACCTTTGACTTCCCTTCAATTTGCCTTGGCACTTGTTTGACTTATTTTGACCTTGGAAAAAATTATGAATTTCTCCAATTATTATTTTTTTTGAATTTTTTCTTAATTTTGCCACTGATATTAAGAAAATCAACTTTTGAAGGACTATAAGTCATTTGTTGACCCTCAAAGTGGGTCCTAGGATAATGTTGGGCTTCTGAGGATGAATTTCAAGTAGTCATATGCCCTAAACATTTCCTAAGGCTGCTTTTTTACATCATTACATAGAAAATAACTAAAAAATCTAGTTTTGAGAGAAATTTTTAACTATTAAAAAATCCTACTTAGACCTACCCAAATTCCACAATTTTTTTGTGTGATCTAGTATGGTAATATACATCGACTCTAGACACTAAGATGTGTTGGGGGCTCAACCTTCACACCATCACCCCGACTTTGGAGTAAAAAATGAGTGAAAAAACCCAGAAAATTATCTGCCTTTGAAAAAGAAAGGATAATTAACTGGATTAAAAAAACACTCCAAGGTGTATCGTTTGCTGATCGAGTCCGAACATCCTAAGCCTGTTATAGACTCAAAAACTCATCATTACTAATATCACTTATTACAATTCCCACAGGGTGTGGAATCTGCGTACAAGAAAGATGATGAGAAGATAGAAGTAGAGTTAAAAAACTCTATTGACTGATGATATCTGATGGTACAAGTGTCCTCTGGATCATCCTTGGGCATGGAGTCTTCATATAATCACTAGGTGCCACTCCATTGGTCAACAGGACCTCCATAGAAAAGTCTTAATAGCCTTGCATGAGCTGGTGCCATTAGTTTTTCTTAATAGAGTCTATATCATGACGCCAAAGTACTAAAAAAATATACCATTTTATAATGATGATTATGGTGTCATTTTGGGTCCTAGATTGGTGCAATGGATAAGAGTTTTTGAAATGGTATAGATTTTGTTTTGCCATTTCCAGATTACTCACATCAAAGTGTTTTCGGTCGACGTTTCGAGCCATCAAGTGCGGCTCATCCTCAGGACAAAGATATGAAATCTGATCAAGCAATGAGAAATAAATAGGCGAGAGATGCGGGGAATGAGACATTAGGTTAGTTGAACGTTAGGAGTTAAAATATTAAAAAAAAATTCTAATGTTCAAAATAAATCAAAAGGTCATAAATGTTGATAAAATAAGATAAGTAATTATTAAATAATAATAAAAATATAAAATATTAAGATAAACTAAGACAAATTAATTTTAATTGAATAAATTTTAAATAAAAAGAAAATATAATAAAAGATTAATATAATGAAAGGGTCAAAATTATAAATAAGGAAATGTAGTACTATTATATATGTTAATATCTATACCAAATATATATATATATATATATATATATTATATATATATATATATATCATAAAAATATACAAATATTGTTATTAAATAGCATAAAAAATAAAATTAAATAGTTACTAAATAGTTCTAATAATCTAAAAAACAAAAGGAATATAAAAGGAAAAAGTCAAAGAAACTATGAGAATTAATAAATATAAATTGTTACTTAGTATATTATTAATATCTATATTACTAAAATACTATGTATCTTTTTTTATTTTATCTTATTTTTATCTGAAGAAAAATCACAACTTTCTGTTAAAAATAAATACTTACATCAGTACATGTACATAGTGCATTTAGAAAACTGTTTTGGGCTAAAACCTTGTGAGATCACAAAAATTAACCTGGCTGGAGTAAAAACCAACCCTGTATCCTGCAAACAGAACTACGCTATCCACGCAACCTGAGATCAATAGCAGTTTTATATGCCATGTTGTTCCAAAAAGTATATTTTGGCCAAGATAAATATCTACAGATGCAAGCTGTAGCTGAATCTTAAAACAACAAGTCTGATACATATTGAAAAAACTGTTAAAAAATAAACCATATAACCAGGGACTGATATAGAAGAATAATAAGAGAAAAAAACCGTCAGACATCGATGAAAGACTGGTGCTAGAAATTATGAACTATCCCATCTAAATGTTCGGTGACCTGCGAATTGCCCATAGCCTGTCTAGAGCCTTCCTTGGATAGAATATCTGCTTCAGAGTTCCTTTCCCTGTATGTGTGACAACAAGAAATATGATTAAAAGCTTGTTTAATCTGGAGAATCTCTTCTAGAATAGGAAGCTGTGTGTGGTTGTGACATCTTTGAGCTTCATTAAATCAATTAATAGCATTTAAATAATTCTTGAACAATTGAAGAGAGCAACAATCATATTCTAGAGCCCAATACAAATGAAGCTTTACCGATAGAAGTTTTGCACAGTTGTTGGATTCCCTGCCTAGACAAATTTTTGACTTCAGGAAATGCTGATAATTGATGAAAAGAACAAGACCACCCTCACAAATGCTATCCTCGTTTGAAGCTCCATCAAAATCAGGCCAGGGAATTTGACGATTTATCTCTTCTTCAGATATGCTGCGAGGCACGAGTAGATTCCTTTGTAGGCAGGAGAGCAAAGATCGCTCCAATTTCAGCTGCAATGAGATCATGAGCGGATAAGAGTCCTTGAATATGGCTTTATTCTTGGTAATCCAAACCCCCCAACCAATGAGGGGAGGAATCTTTCTGAGGATTGTTGGCATTATGATGCATGTATTATACTTGATGGCAGCCCACTTGTAGCAGAACAACTCACTTGTATATGGTAATTAGATGAATCTGCAAAAGAGATATCAGATGTGACAGAATGCATAATAGTAGTGCTTACAGATGTGATTAAATGCAGGACAGTTTCAAGGAATCAGTTCAGAAGGCAACTTACTCAAATGAAAGATCACAGTACAACATGACAACAACAAAGAATTACAGTTCAGACCACAAGGAATGAAGAAAGAGAGGTATACACAGGTTCACCTTGACCAAGTTGCGTATACACGCAGGTTAACAGAACAAAAGGAGCATATAACGTACACACGCACTTTCACGGAAGGAAAACACGTATACCTTGGAAAACTAAGTTTTTGGTCCGAAGTATTTGGTCCATGGTATTTTGATACATGGTATTGGTCCATGGTATTTGGTTCGAGGTATTGACCCTAGGTATTTGATCCAAGGTATTGGTCCTAAGTGGTTTTGGTCCATGGTATTGAGAAAGGTCGAAAACTATATAAGGAGGAGAAGATCATCAGGCCAATGTAGACAAGCATCGAATATTTGATAAAGTGTGAGATCCAGTATGCAGGTTATGGGTTTCTGATGCTTTACTTGATCTGAACCAAAGAGGAACCTTAGCAGTTGATGGAAGATAAGATCTAATGATGGATCGAGATCTTAAGGCTTGAAATGAACTATCTTTATATGGTTTGATCATGTATAATCTAGATCTAAACATTGACGCATGTATTACTCTGTAAATGTTATGATCTGGGTATAACTGAAGTCTGGAATAGCTGCAGAATTCTGAATTAATATTTGCAGATGTATACGTTGGTTGGCTTTGAGAAAAGCGCGTATACACGCAGGTTCAACACATTGAAGTAGCGTATACCTTATGAACTATGATGTTTGAAGTTACAATTGGTTCTGTATGTTGATGCAGAGTTCTGGGTTTTGCTTTATGTTCTGGTGACTGCATTCTAGTAACAGTGTTCAGATTGATTGTGATTTACTTCAGTGATGATGGATGATGGATCAGGATCATAATGACTTATCATTATGTGATTTGATGGGCTAAATATGGTTGCTAACACATGTATTATCCTTTATATGTGATTTGGGTATGTTTGAAGTCAAGAAGTGAAGCTTAGTTATAAGTAAGTATTTGCAAATCTATACGTTTGTTCGCTTTGATGAAGTTGCGTATACACACTGGTTCAACTCTTCCAAGTTGCGTATACACTCTGATGCATGGTTTTGAAGTTACAATTGGTTCTGAATGATGATGCAGTGTTCTGGGTACAGATCTGTGTGCTGGTTACAGTGATCTCTCTGTTCCAGTTGATTTACTGAACTTGATTAAAGTATGAATGAATGGTTGATTCAGTTGTGTCAGAGGTTCAGAGGTTGTCAGTGATTGATTGAGTTTGGTTGATTCAGAAAGTAATGATTGAGTTTTAGTGATTGGTTGATGTGGATGTAATTGATAGTTGTATTGTAGTGGTGATTGATTTTGAGCTTCAATGTTGTTGATGGGTCCAGTATGAAAATTGGATGAAATGTGGCCTTCAGATTATGGTGTTGTGTTCCAGGAGTATCCAGTATGAAAATTTATGAAACGTGGTCCCTGGAGGAAGAGAGAAGGTTTTAGCCTTCTATAGGTCAGCGCCTACGTGCTAGTAAACATATCAGCTAGTACAAGAGCTAGGGGGTTGTAGCTTTCTTCCTGTGGAAGTTGGAGAACGAGAGAAGGTTGTAGTCTTCTGCAGGTAGAAGCCTGCGTACTGGTATGAGTCTGCACCAGTACAATGTTGTAAACAGATTTTCTTATTATTAAAAGAAGACAGAGACGATAGTAGCAGGTTGTTTTCACCCACATTGGGTTTCCACTTTAAATCTTGGTGTTCATGTGTGTTGTTTCTGTGTGATGGTTCAATCTGTTATTCACTGCATATGGTTACTGTTTAATGTTTAATAAAGTATTGATGCACAGATTAAAGATCAACATATGATGAATTAATTAAATTAGTTTTCTGGATATATGATTGTTGCCTTAAACACAGTTGCGTGTACACGCGGGTTACTCACATGGCAGTAGCATATATAAATTTGAGTATGAAAAGAAAAAGGTTATTGACTTGACTAATACTGATTCACCCCCCCCCTCTCAGTATTATTTCCAACAATTGGTATCAGAGCAGGTCCTTTGGTAGAAGCTTGATCACTTGAAGGAGATCTGTAGAACAATGGGAAAGAAACTAAAAGCATCCCAGAAGAAGAAGACATCTCAAAGGAACTATGACAGTGGGAGAGTCGACTGGGGATTATGTGGAAGCAACTCTTCAGATTCAGAATCACCTCAGAATGAAGATGAACAAGCAAAAGATCTATCAAGTATGAATTCATTATCCTTTGGTGATACATTTCTCTGTCCATTTGAAGATGATGAAAGTGACAGTGAAACAACTGAATTGTCTCTTATGGGTGAAAGAGAAAGATATCAAATAGAGGCAGAATTTAAAAGGCTCACAGACAAAATTAGAGACCAACAAGATCTATTGGACAAAAGGGAGTGTGCCTTCAAAGAAGAAGCTACCAAACTAAAATAGGAAAGAATCAAAGTAAGGAAGCAGTACAAGGAAAAGGAAGATCAATGTCAAAAGATGTAGGATGAAGTGACATCATTAAGAAATGAAGTAAATAAAAGGAGCACAACAATAAAAAAACTCAAAGATAGATCTAGTTACTATGAAAGTCTTGAAGCTAAGATCCTCTCTTTAAAAGAAGATCTTGAAAAATCAAATAAGCAGAATGAAGAACTGCTCCAAGCTCTTGAAAAACAAGAAAATGAAGTTCTCGAATTAAGGCAACAAGTGGAAGAAGGAAGAAAAGCTGAAGAAATCATGAAGAAGCAATATCTTGAAAAGGAAGTGCAATATCAGGTTGAGGTAAATATCCTAAAAGGTAAATTAGGAGAAAAAGATAAGCTTTTACGATTTCAAGATAGTACTAAGATTTTGGATGACATTCTCAGTAGTCAAAGGTCTCCTGCCATCAAAACTGGTTTTGGTTTTCATGAATCTAGCTCACAAAGTGAGGCAAGGAACTCTAATGCAAAATCTGAAATGTTCAACAAGGAGATGAGAGGTCAATCCCATCAACAACCAAGGAAATAAATTCTTCAAAGAAAATCTTTTACTCCTAACCATGGAAATGATAGTCGGTTATTTCCTCAAATGAATAATGTTGAATGTTTTATATGTCATAATCTTGGACATGTTGCAGCAAGATGCAGAAGTAGAATGGTTCAAGACTATCACACAGAAAGATCATTAGCTTGCAGGTACTTTAAGGGATATTGTTTTTCTTGCAATATGTTTGGTCACAAAGCCACTGACTGCTATAGAAGAAATATGAAACATGTAAGATGTTATGCATGTAACAAGTTTGGACATATAGCAAAGGAATGCAGGAGAAAATATCGGGCACCATACCAAAAGGAGAAAACATTATCACACTCGAAGATATGGAAGAAGAAGGAAGTACACCCAGAAAAATGTGGCATGGCACAGTGTACAGACATGACAGATTCATGGGAAGCCGAAAGTATGAAACTTCAATATTCTAAATCTCATACGCAAGTTTTATGAAGACAAGTCGCATATATATGCGAGTTCAAAGCTGCACAGTCGCGTATATGTAGTTCGAGAAAAATGTTGTGGGTCAGTCTTAGAAAAACTGATGTGATATGATTCAGACAATTATCAATTATCTTTTTTGTTGTAGCTGACTACAGTCTGTGGATATTATTTTGAAGTATTTTGATCCTAACAAGTTGTTGATAACTTGATGTATATCTGATTGATGATGATGCCTTGATACTTCTTATTGATATATGCAATGATCATATCTGACAGTGAACAAGTGGAACAGGTTCGGAGGGAGAACATGCTATGCTTCTAATAAAGCATTGTTGGCATTATGTTTAGAAGTCTTTGGTACCTAATCAATGATGATAATGCTTATATGGCTAACTGATACATCTTGCTATGTGACGGTTATGAGTTGCCCATAATGAAATCTCAGATGATACTTGTATTAATTGGGGTTACGTAGTTGTTATTCAGATTAGATTTATGGATAATTGTGGATGACTTTTTGATGATGTATACAGTACATATATGTTGCTTACATCATAATCTTCATAAGGACAAGGAGAAGTACAAAGCTTGAGTACACAACTTCATTATTTGATGATGAGCCATTCATTTCCTTTATGTTGCTGTCATCATGCCTTCAAAGATGCATAAAGTTCATATGGTGCAGTTATGATACATGATTCTATAGATCTTGGCTCTCAGAAAATTCAGCATGTGCTTAGGGGGAGCATGATCAATGTTTATATTCAGTTGTTCAGATATGGAGGTCTTCTTTTTGGTCAGCCCTTTGCCCTTGATATCAAAGGGGGAGAATATCCTGGCCCGCCCTTTGCCTTTGATGTCAAAGGGGGAGAGTATTTTGGTGTTACTTGTTATCTCTAACAGTTTCTACAATTTGCAGTAATCAACACCAACATGGTTGCCGTCAAGTCCAAAGGGGGAGATTGTTGGCATTATGATGCATGTGTTGTACTTGATGGCAACCCATTTGTAGCAAAACAACTCACTTGTATATGGTAACTAGATGAATCTACATAAGAGATATCAGATGTGACAGAATGCATAACAGCAGTGTTTACAGATGTGATGAAATGCAGGACAGTTTCAAAGAATCAGTTCAGAAGGCAACTTACTCAAATGAAAGGTCACAGTACAGCATGACAACAACAAAGAATTACAGTTCAGACTACAAAGAATGAAGAAAGAGAGGTATACACAGGTTCACCTTGACCAAGTTGCGTATACACGCAGGTTAACAAAACAAAAGGAGCGTATAACGTACACATGCACTTTCACAGAAGGAAAAATGCGTATACCTTGGAAACTATGTTTTTGGTCCAAAGTATTTGGTCCATGGTATTTTGATCCATGGTATTGGTCCATGGTATTTGGTCTGAGGTATTGGCCCTAGGTATTTGATCGAAGGTATTGGTCCTAAGTGGTTTTGGTCCATGGTATTGAGAAAGGCCTAGAACTATATAAGGAGGAGAAGATCATTAGGCCAATGTAGACAAGCATTGAATATTTGATAAAGTGTGAGATCCAGTATGCAGGTTATGGGTTTATGATGCTTTGCTTGATCTGAACCGAGGAACCTTAGCGGTTGATGGAGGATAAGATCTAATGATGGATCGGAATCTTAAGGCTTGAAATGAACTATCTTTATATGGTTTGATCATGTATAATCTAGATCTGAACACTGATGCATGTATTACTCTGTAAATGTTATGATCTGGGTATAACTGAAGTCTGGAATAGCTGTAGAATTCTGAATTAATATTTGTAGATGTATACTCTGGTTGGCTTTGAGAAAAGCGCGTATACACTCAGGTTCAACACGTCGAAGTAACGTATACCTTATGAACTATGATGTTTGAAGTTACAATTGGTTCTGTGTGTTGATGCAGAGTTTTGGGTTTTGCTTTATGTTCTGGTGACTGCATTCTGGTAATAGTGTTCAGATTGATTGTGATTTACTTCAGTGATGATGGATGATGGATCAGGATCATAATGACTTATCATTATGTGATCTGATGGGCTAAATCTGGTTGCTAACACATGTATTATCCTTTATATGTGATGATCTGGGTATGTCTGAAGTCGGGAAGTGCAACGAAGTTATAGGTAAGTATTTGCAGATCTATACATTGGTTCGCTTTGATGAAGTTGCATATACACGCTGGTTCGGCTCTTCCAAGTTGCGTATACACTCTGGTGCATGGTTTTGAGGTTACAACTGGTTTTGAATGATGATGCAGTGTTCTGAGTATAGATCTGTGTATTGGTTACAATGATCTCTCTGTCCCAGTTGATTTGTTGAAGTTGATTGAAGTATGAATGAATGGTTGATTCAATTGTGTCAGAGGTTCAGAAGTTGTCAGTGATTGATTGAGTTTGGTTGATTCAGAAAGTAATGATTGAGTTTCAGTGATTGGTTGATGTAGATGTAATTGATAGTTGTAGATGTGACAACAAGAAATATGATTAAAAGCTTGTTTAATCTGGAGAATCTCTTCTAGAATAGGAAGCAGTGTGTGGTTGTGACATCTTTGAGCTTCATTAAATCAATTAATAACATTGAAAGAATTCCCGAACACTTGAAGAGAGTGACAATCATATTCTAGAGCCCAATACAAATGAAGCTTTACAGATAGAAGTTTTGCATAGTTGTTGGATTTCTTGCCTAGATCAATTTTTGACTTCAGGAAATGTTGATCATTGATGAAAGAACAAGACCACCCTCAAAAATGCTATCTTCATTTGAAGCTCCATCAAAATAAGGCCAGGGAATTTGACGATTTATCTCTTCTTCAGATATGCTGCGAGGCACATGAGTAGATTCCTTTGTAGGCAGGAGAGCAAAGATCGCTCCAATTTCAGCTGCAATGAGAGCAAGAGCGGATGAAGAGTCCT
This sequence comes from Pinus taeda, assembly GCA_000404065.3. Taxonomy (NCBI): domain Eukaryota; kingdom Viridiplantae; phylum Streptophyta; class Pinopsida; order Pinales; family Pinaceae; genus Pinus; species Pinus taeda. Next base: position 12,712 of record APFE030902686.1, on the reverse strand, counting down.
TGAACATGGCTTTATTCTTGGCAAGCCAAACGCCCCAACAAATGAGGGGAGGAATGTTTTTGAGGATCTCATCACTTAACGAATCTCGCCAAGTCTTCCATGCCTCAATGATATTTTTGCCTCTCTAATCCATATTACATCTCAACAATTGTATGGCTTTGTCACAAATATTCAAAGAGAAAGGGAAAAAGAAAAGCAAGTGCGAGACAGACTCCTATGCATTTTTACATAATATGCACCAATTGGGGCCTTCTTTGTGCCTTTTTTGCAAGTTGTCCCAAGTTGGCAATTTGTTTTTAATTAAGCACCATAAAAACACTCTTATCTTAGCCAGACATGCAAACTTCCATATCAACTTCCACCACCACTCTGGATTTACCCTTAATCTATCAACAATTTGGTGACTATACCCAAACTTTGGGGTATATACCCCAAAAGGGGAATGTACCCAACACAAGGAGTCCTCCCTATCTTTGATTTTGACATGCAACCTTTTGAGAGAGGAAATATAATTTGTCCATATATCAGCAAACTCTCCTTGAAGACCCAATTGGGTCGCATTCTTCCAACCCTGCAACTAGAAGGTAGTCCGGTCCTCATCCACAATTTGGTTGAGGAAAACATTTCCCTTCTCATTCAAGATAGCTACCAGATCTAGAGAAAGCTTGAAGTTTGCGGGGCAATCAGCCCATGGATCCAAACCAATTCTAAATTTTTCCCCATTACCGACCTTCCAAGTGAGGCTGCTTCTGACAACATTGAATGAAGCAATGACAACTTTCCAAATAACTGAAGAATTTGGCATCCTTTTATTTGGTCTTTTGATCCATTCATCAAGAGAGACGGGAAAAAATGTATTTCCAGGGAACCACCGATGTCCAAAGACTCTTTGTTGAGAGAAGTCTCCAATTGACCTTTGTCGAAAGAGCTTTCGCAAAAATAGAGGTCCTTAAGGTCCGAACCTTCCAAAGACTTATGCAAAGCAATCTTCTCCCAGGCCACCCAAGGAAGAACAAGTTCATCTTTATAACTAGCCCACAGAAACCTCCCATAGATCTTGCTTATGGATGCTATAATTCCTTTTGGAACCCATGTGAGAGCCATCCAATAAATAGGGATGGCTTCAAGGACGGATTTTAACAATACTAATGTCCTTGCCCTCAAAAGCCATTTGAAACTCCAATTCCTTAAGCCTTTTCTATACTTTGGCCAATAACCACATCCAATCATGATTTTTGTATGAGTTGGGCTTTAAATGGAAGCCCAAATATTTGAGGCTCTCTCAGAGCATTTTACTGCAAAAGGTAAGAAAGTCTGTGCTCTCCTCACCTCTTCATTGGACAACCCAACGAATGAAAGAGTGGATTTATGAACATTAATGTTCATTCATGTCGCTTCCTGAAATAGAGTTAGGCCATCCTTGATAGATTCCATGTCATGTCTTGATCCATTGAAAAAAATTAGGATATCATATACAAAAAGTAAATGAGTGATAAAGAGTTTTATCTCCACTTCAATTCCTTGTGGATCAATCATTACCCTGACATTTTGCTGCCAATAACAATATGCTCAACCCTTCAGTTGCCAACAAAAATAGGAGTGGAGATAGAGGGAAACCCTTCCTTAGACCTCTCTAGGCATGAAGAAAAGGTGATGCTGAGCCATTAATCAAAAATTCAAAGGAAACATTAGTCACACATCCCATAACCCAATTAATAAAAGGAACATCAAACCCTAGGTGTGAGAATCATAGGGATATAAATCCGACTGACTCTGTCATAAGCCTTTGATAGGTCAATTTTAGCAACAATCGTTTTTAACTTCCATATTTTTATGCCATGTAGACCTTCGTGCACCATCCCAATAGGTTCATGAGTATGGCGACCCTCTAGAAAACCAAATTGTTCTTTAGATACATTCCTGGACAGCATGGGATAAAGGTGCATGGATATGATCTTGAGAATGATCTTATCAATACAATTGCACAGAGAAACAGGCTTGTAATCATCAAAGGATTGGGGGTCGTCTACCTTCAGAATGAGAGCTATAAAGGTTGAATTGAAAGGGTTGTAAATTCTCCCATTTTGATGAGAATCCTCAATAACATGCAGAAGTTTGTTGAAAAGTAGCGAAGGAATGGATTTCGTGATTTGTGCCTTAATTCAAGGAATCGATTTAGCGATCTTCTTAATCATGCATGAGTTCCAGCGATGAGGACGAGTTCAAGAAGCAGTTTGACTAGTGCAAGTTTGTGGAGGACCGAGTTATTTGTCCTCTAGTGTGAGTTAAATTGGGAACTAAATGTTCAAGTGGAGTTAGCCTCCTAAATTTTAAGGGGAACTAGTTAACAATGTATTGACTTTTGTTAACTAGAAAAGCTCTAGTTCAACTCCTAATTTAGAAACTAACTAACTGTAGCCAAATCGAATTTCTTATAAGGAGATCAAAGACACACTTTGTATTTATATTCTTGAGCACAAGTTTGTGAGCAAGTGAGCTTGTGAGAGGAATGAGCCAAGAAAATTTTCTTGGATGCGAATTATTGGAGAAGAATTTCCCTTGGGATGTGCGCACAAAAATAGGATGAAATTCCTATTTTTTATGACGCTGAGTGCACTAGGAAATAGGGGCCTATTTCCTAAGGAATGCGCAAGGATTTCGGGCCTTAGTGTGGGTTGGTTGAGGGAAGCAGATCAACATTCTTACAGGGTTGTTTCAAGCCTAGTTCAAGGCTAAGAGATCAATTGTATTCTCTATTGAAGTATGGTTATTTGTAAGAGATCTGTAGCCTATTCGTCTTCAATAAAATTCTGAAGCAAGCGAAGCTTTTCCTAGTTGGGTTCCCTAGAAAATTGTTGTGTTCTCTTGTGTGAAATTGCGCATCTTATTTTTGTTCTATTCTGCTACTATTTGGTAGAAAAATTCCGTGTCTGTGAAAATAAAATTTGTTTTCAGATTGTTCATACTAGCAGATCAAAATTTTGTGGAAATTCTACATGGTATCAGAGCCATGAAAAGAAATCAATCAACACATAGTCTTCAAGATGACAACTCACACAAGCACATAGTCTTCAAGATGACAACTCACACAAGACTAGGATTTAGAGAGCAAGATAGACTTGATGGCTTCTCCAATTGGTATTTTGAGCTAAAAGAATTTGTTGAGCAAGGTGTTGCAAAACCTTCAGATCCAAAAAAGTTGAGGCTCTTTCAAAGGCAGATGGCCAAGGCCAAAAGGATGATCTTGGATAGACTTCGGGATCATGTAGTTCCTCATGTTGCAGGTAAAGGTACAACTAAGGACATGTGGGATGTCTTAGTCAAGCTCTACCAGAACTCTTTAGAGAACCGAAAGATGGTCCTCAAAGAGAAGTTGAGGACAATCAAGATGCATAAAAGTGAGAGCGTAACTACCTAAATCACCAGAATTCAGGAAGTCCATGATGAATTGGCAGCTGTTGGAGAGAAGCCCATGGACACAGAGCTAGTGCGTGTGGCTCTAAATAGGTTTACCAAAGATTGGCATACTTTTGTCCAAAGCATTATTGGACGAGATAATTTGTTGGATTGGGAACGCCTATGGAGTGACTTCATCCAAGAGGAGCTAAGGCTCAGATTAGTTGAGCCGTCTAGCAACAGTGGAAAGGGTGACAAGGTTGAGAAGGAGGAGAAGAATCTTGCTCTTGCAGGTAAAGTCAAAGGAAAGAAAGTCAAGGTGAAGAGCGAGAACAACCAAAAGGGTGTCAAGAAGAAGATAGATCTGAGTAAGATCAAATGCTTCCATTGCCATACATTTGGACACTATGCTTCCAAGTGTCCTAACCGGACGAAGAAGGGGTTGAACAAGGAGCATGTAGTTGCATCAACTGAGGTAGATGAGTTTGCCTCTCAGTTTGAGAAGGATTTCTCATTGATAGCTTACATGGAAAGCTCAGTAGGAAGCAGTACGTGGTATATTAATTCAGGAGCCTCTTTCCATATGACTGGAAATCGAGAGTATTTCAGCTAGCTGGATGAGAAGGATATGCAGGTGAATATCTAGCTTGGAGATAATGGCAAGTATGCTACCAAGGGAGTTGGTACTGTTAGCGTTGAGAGGGAGTTAGGTAATACTCTTCATCTCAAAGATGTTCTCTATGTTCCAGGGATGAAGAAGAACTTGGTTTCAGTAGCTATCCTTGAGGATAAAGGATATGATGTTATCTTTAGCAGAGGTAAGGCTTACCTCCAACACTTGACTTCTGGATGTAAGAAGCAGATAGGTGTGAGGATGAAAAACCTGTACAAGTTGCATGTAGAGACTGATGCAACCTTGAGCAGCAAGGTAGGATGTGTAGATGTAGGTGAACTTTGTCACAGGTGCATGGGACACTTGCATCATGGGGTGCTGAAGATTCTTCAATAGATTGCCATAGGAATACCAATAGGAGGCCTTAACAAGAGTGGAGTATGCAAGGGGTGCACGCTTGGAAAGTATGTTAAGTTTTCTTTCCATGGTTAGGATGGCAGAGGCAAAGGGATTTTGGAGTTGGTGCATTGAGATTGTGTGCGAGTCCTTCTCTTCTCCATCACTGATGAGACACATGTATTACGTTACTTTCATTGAGGATTTCTCTCGGAAAACTTGGATTTATTTTCTGAAAAAGAAAGATGAGGTCTTAGATAGGTTTATGGAGTTTAAAGCCTTGGTAGAAAGGAAGACTGGGAAGAAAATCAAGGCAGTGAGAAGTAACAATGGTGGAGAATATATCTCCAATGCCTTTAAGGAGTTTTTTGCAAAGGAAGGTATTATGAGAGAATTGATAGCACCTCATAACCCTTAGCAGAAGGGGGTGGTTGGGAGGAAGAACAAGGGTATTGTTGGAGAAGCTAGAGCTGTGATGCATGATTAGGATCTACCTACGTTTGTGTGGCCAGATGCATGCAACATTGTGGTATTTCTGCAGAACAAGAGTCCACACAGGGTACTTGGATGAGTCACATTAGAGGAGGCTTTCACAGGCAAGAAGCCTGATGTTTCACACTTTCGAATCTTTGGCACAAAGGTCTACTGTCACGTGTCCAAAGATAACCGGAAGAAGTTGGATGCCACAACAGAGAAGGGTATCTTTGTGGGGTATAGTGAGACATCTCAGGCATACAGGGTGTATCTTCGAGGACTTAGGAAGACAGTTCTCAAACGAAATGTGAGATTCTAGGAGGATTAGGCTCTGAGAGTTTGCTTAGATCGTGAGCAGATTGCAATACTTGAGGAGGAGTTATTTGCTCCCAAATAGGAGTCACAACCAACACCTTAGAGTCAACCACAACCATAGTCTAGTGGCAAGAGGGTAGCACAGCAGGATGAGGAGGACAAGCCAGGTCGAGAGCAGATAGATCAGCCATAGCCACCCACCACAAGGAGGAAGAAGGCTACTTGGGCCATGAAGTTGATTCATGAGGCTCAGGAGCAGGTCAAGGCTCCTAGCACCATGTTTAGGCAAAGTAAATAGCCACAGAGGTACATAGGTTATATGGCTCTGATGACAGAGCTGGTGAATACTGAGCCTTCTTCTTACAAGGAGGCAACTTCTCAATAGGTTTGGCAGGATGCAATGGTCGAGGAGTATTCCTCTATCATGAAGAATAATGTTTGGGAGGTTGTTCCACGACATGAAGGGAAATCAATAGTTGGATCTAGGTGGGTGTACCCGTTGAAGCATGGAGTAGATGGGAGTGTGGAGAAGTTCAAGGCCAGGTTTGTGGGAAAGGGCTTCTCACAGATTAAGGGCATAGACTATGAGGAGCCTTTTGCCCCCGTAGCATGGTATTCATCCACTAAGATTATTCTGACACTTGTAGCACAGATGGGGTGGAAGATCCACCAGATGGACGTGAAGACAACCTTCCTCAATGGAGTTGTTGAGGAGGAGATCTAAATAGAATAGCCAGAGGGGTTCGAGCAGTTCAACATAGAGACACATGTGTGCAGAGAGCTCTTTATGGGCTCAAGCAGGCTACGAGAGCATGGTACACTCAGATTGACAACTACCTTTGAGGATTGGGCTTCACTAAGAGTGAGGCAGATCGACATCATGGTTGGAGGGCTTTCGGTCATTCTAGTTCTCTAGGTTGACGACCTTATATTGACTGGAGATGAGGGCTTGATCTAGGATTGCAAGGAGGACCTTGCAAGGGAGTTTGAGATGAAGGATATGGGGTTTATGCCCTATTTCCTCGGCTGGGAGGTTTGGTAGGGTGATGGTGAGATCTTCGTGGGACATGGCAAGTATGCTACAAAGATTCTCTGGAGATTTCATATGTAGGATCGCAGGCCCATGGTTGCGCCTCTAGTCACAAACTGGAGGAAGGTGGATGTTGGCAGAGGAGAGCAAGTGGATCCTACAATATACATGCAACTCATTGGGTTGTTGATGTACTTAGTGAACACACGACTTGATATTTGTTTTGCAGTCAACCAGCTGAGTCAGTTCATGGTTGAATTGACCAGAGTGCATTGGGTTGTTGCAAAGCATGTGTTGAGATACCTTAGAGGCACAACAAACTATGGATTGTGGTACTGACAAGTTGATGGAGTGAGGCTTGAGAGCTTCAAAGCTGCAGATTGGGCAGGGAGCTCCACAGATAGGAGTATTTTAGGTGTCATCTTTAGCATTAGGTCAACAATTGTTTCTTAGTACAACAGGAAGCAGAGATCAGTTGCACTCAGTTCAGCAGAGGCTGAGTACATGGCTAATAGCCAGGAAACTTGCGAGGCTATTTGGATGAGGAAGTTGTTTGTGGGACTTTTTAGATAGAGGATGGAGCCTACCATGATACGTTGTGACAATCAAAGTTGCATTAAGCTCTTTGAAAACCCAATGTTTCATGATCGCTCAAAGCATATCGAGATCCGATATCACCATCTTAGAGATTGTGTGTAGAAGGGGATAGTCAAGCTACTGTACGTTCCAACAGGGGAGCAAACAACAAACATCTTGACGAAGGCATTGGCAAGAAGCAGTGTTGTTCATCACAAAGATAAGTTGGGAGTTGTACAAAATCCCTTCCTTGCTAAGGAGTGTTAAAAAATAGCGAAGGAATGGATTACTTGATTTGTGCCTTAATTCAGGGAATCAATTTAGTGATCTTCTTAATCATGCACGAGTTCTAGTGATGAGAACAAGTTCAAGAAGCAGTTTGACTAGTGCGAGTTTGTGAAGGACCGAGTTATTTGTCCTCTAGTGTGAGTTAAATTAGGAATTGAATGTTCAAGTGGAGTTAGCATCCTAAATTTTAACTAGGAAAGCTCCAGTTCAACTTCCTAATTTAGAAACTCACTAACAATAGCCAAATTGAATTGCTTATAAGGAGATCAAAGGCACACTTTGTATTCATATTCTTGAGCATGGGTTTGTGAGCAAGTGAGCTTGTGAGAGGAATGAACCAAGCAAATTTTTCTTGCGCGAATTACTGGAGGAGAATTTCCCTTGGGAAGTGTGCACAAAAATAGGAGGAAATTCCTTTTTTTAGGAGATCGAGTGCACTAGGAAATAGGGGCCTATTTCCTAAGGAATGCGCGAGGATTTCGGGCCTTAGTGGGGATGGTTGAGGGAAGTAGATCAACATTCTTGCAGGGTTGTTTCAAGCCTAGTTCAAGGCTAAGAAAACAATTGTATTCTCTATTAAGGCAGGGTTATTTGTAAAAGATCTGTAGCCTATTCTTCTTCAATAAAATTCTGCAGCAAGCGAGGGTTTTCCCAGTTGGGTTCCCTAGAAAATTGTTGTGTTCTCTTGTGTGAAATTGTGCATCTTATTTCTGTTCTATTCTGCTGCTATTTGGTAGAGAAATTTTGTCTATGTGAAAAGAAAATTTGTTTTCAGATTGTTCATACTAGCATATCAAAATTTCATGGAAATTCTACAAAGTTCATCCCCAATCAGCTCAAAAAATCCCAGATAGAATTCCCATAGTCTAGCCATCTGGACTAGAGCTTTTATCCTTATGCATTCCCTTGAGAACTGCCTCCAGTTCACCTTTTGTTATAGGTGCCATCAATTTATTATCTTCATCCGCAAATCTTGGAAAAAGTTGGGTATCCAAACTATTTCAACAATGGAAGCCTCCTCCAAGGCCTTGAACAAATTTTGGAAAAAAGCATTTCCCAAGGATGCAAGTTCTTCAAAGGATTTTGTTGTGCTGCCATCAGGTTTTGGCATTTCCCAAATCGTACTAACATTTTTTTGGCTTTTGGCATAGTTGTGGAAGAATTGTGTTCTCATCCCCACTTTTTAGCCAAACTGCATGACTCTTCAACCTCCATTGCTCTTCCTTCTCGGCCAAAAGCTTTCTCTTTGAGACTTCCAATTGCATGATCCTGTGTTTGGTATCCACAAAATCATACCCTCCACCCTCAGGCGCTTCAAATCTTGCTATTCTACAGTTGATTGAGGAGGGATAAGTGACATATTTAGCAGTTGTAGTTTGCGGGGGATGCAATTTCTGCGAGGGAGGGTGTAACACCAAATTTGGGTAATTTCGGGTGGTCGAAATTAGCCCAAATCCTTGATGGGTTTTGTTGGACTAGCCATGAGGAGTATACTCGTAATTTTGTAGAATTTTGGAGTGTTGGTGCCCCAAACAACAAAATTATTTTGTAGCCAGTTAGGAGGAGTGAGCTTAAATTTTGGGTCTTGGGTGGTCTGTAAAATTTGCCCAAACCCTTCTTGGGTTATTCTAGGTTTTTGGTGGAGAGCTCAACATTAATTTGACGAAATTTTTTGAGCACTTTTGGAGGCTCAAACAAGGGTCTCTTTCCAGCTAACAATCGCTGGTAATTGGCACCATTTTGTGGGTTTTCCGAGTGGTTTGTCTAGGGCAGATTCCTTTCTGGGTTTGGTTAAGTATTAGAAGCTACCGTTGCATTTTCAGGCGATTCCAGACACCACAGAAGGCCATTTTCAACATTTCTAGTGCAGTAGCAATTGCCAATTTCTGGATCTGTGCAGAAGGATATTGGGCCGAAGTTTCCTAGCTCTTGGGGTCATCTGTTCCACATAGGTTTGCGCCAACTTTCTTATGCAAGCCCAAGTGCACTTGTTCCCTGCTATATGTACTCCTTACAGTTCGTAACTTAATAAAATGGCTCAACTTATTTGCTCGATTTTATGGTGTTTTAATGGTGCAAGTAATTTTGTGATTTTATTTGCTATAGCCTCGTTCATGTGTCTGTTATTAGCTGTAAAATTCAATTTGGAACATTACGGTGGTATCAGAGCATGACCTTGGCCAACTGTGGAGGGGGTGGCTAGCAAGGTCATGGAGGAGTTGACACCAACAATTGGTGAGGCAGAACCAATAGATTCTAGAGGGGATGCAACGGATGATACATAACCAACACAGAAGCCAAGCACATATACACACATCCCAGCAGTACAACACCCACACGTATGGCTAGTCTTACCTTCCTACCATGCCTCATTCCTTGGATGAACAGGAGAAGGAGAAGCATATTTTAGGGGTTGGATCATCATGTAGAGGTGGTTAGTTAGAGGATGAGACCCAAAGGCATTTCTGTTGGTGGAGACCGGGCTTTAGATGTCAGAAGCTCAAGGAGGAGGTTGAGCAGGAGGACATGCAGGATGGTGAGGGGCACATTGATATACCTAGTGTGGCACAGGAGTCGCCATTGTTGGGGACCTCTTTCATAGCATTAGTTGACACCTTGATGGAGAGAGTAGAGTATACACCCATAGAGCCATCTGATGATGTTAAATTGGCAACTAGGGCCAAACTCCATGTGGGTCGGCTTATTTATGGCAGCTGATATTTTTATTGGATCCCTCTCGTTGAGAGGTGTAGGATTGATCCAAAGATCATCCGATTCCGATAAGTATTTATGGAGATATGAATTTATTTTGTTTATGTAATTATTATCAAGCCGACCAGCACTTATGTAGGCTCTAGAAGCCCAACTGACGTGTCTATTCATCATCCTTGTTTTTGGTATAAATAGAAGAGGATTTGAAGACATTTTACACACACCTCTCGTGATCTCTCTCCTCTTGTTTGGGTTTTGTGGACAGAGAGATCTAGAGGAGAATACGCTGTTCTAGAGGCTGATCTAGCCATACCCTAACTGCAGTCAAAGAAGGTATAGCCACAGTCTGATTGGAGCCCAAGAGCCCTAGCCACAGGTCAATCAGCAGCCCTCATCTACGCAGTCAAGGAAGCCTCCAGAACGCAGTAAGGAGAGGCTTAAACGCTGTCAAAAGAAACTAATCTATTCACTATTGAAGAAGCCCTAATACATCTACATCACAGTCATGTTCACGCAAAGGAGACAGTCAAATGGAGCCATCCTAACACACAATTGTGCAACCTATTATACGTAGTCCTAGAAGGCTCCCTCAAGCAGTTCTAAAGGAAAGTAAGACGCTGTCCAAAAAGGGGAGACTTAACCACAGCATTTAAGGGTGCCCTAGGGCCACAATCGTCAAGTGGTTTATGCAGCAAAGGAGGCATGAATCCACAGGAAAAGAAGAGGCCTTATCCACTGTTATGAAAAGACCTTATCCGCAACAAATGAAGGATTGATCAGCAGCCCTATACGCTATAATAAGGAGGCCCTGATACGCTGGTAAGAAGGAGACCAGATCTGCTGTTCAAACTGCAGTACAACCATGTGCCCTAGCCACGGTAAAAGGAACCATAATACAACAAGGTTAAGGGACTGTTTGAGCATCCTCGTTACAACTATGTGAACGTGATTTCTTCTTGTTAGAAGGCTGAGTTAAAATGAGCAGTGGAACCAACCTGTTGGGGTATCATTGGAAGAATAAGTATATTGTTTATGCTGCTACAGGAAGATTGTGTGTTAGGCCGCAGGCCATAACACCACAGTCAGCATTTCGTATGGGTATTTGAGGGCTCAGAGTATTACCATAATATATGAAGTTGTCATGCATTATACTATTGAGATCTAAAGCTATTAGATGGTTGTATGATGTTGCTGTAACATGACATGGACATAAAGGGCAACATGATGAAGAACAAAATGATGGGAATATTAGTAATGGGCAGCATGATGTTGTATGAGATCATGGACAACATGATGTATTGGCAACACAGTGATCATGAGCAGCATGACTATGATGATACAAGCAAGATGGTGCTACACAGTAAGGTGCAACAAATGGATGAGATGCAGCACAGTAATAGGTGAAGGAGTCACCTTGAGAATCAGTTGAAGCAGAATGTCTTCAACTGATCTCATCATTATACAAAATGATCTATGCTAGATCTAGAGAAGTCAAAGCAATGTTACTTGGGAGCGGGAGCGGGAGCGGGAGCGACCATTTTCAGAAGCTCCCGGTTTGGGAGCGAATCCGAGAGCGATTTTTTAAAAATATATATA